>JAFEMH010003143.1:0-286513 GCA_022495995.1 Adenophora triphylla var. japonica
GTGGATTTCCCTCATCCGGTTGATCTGAGGATAATTGATAAAGATCGACATAAGGTATTAATTCGTTGTAACAGTTCTCGGGCTCATACTCAGCCTTACCTGCAAGTTACTAAATTATGATCTCCAGTCACCTGTCACTCCTAATTGTAGAAAGCTTGGTGGTTTATCGGTGATATGACTGGTTTGTAGTGGCAATGCATGTATAGTCAAGCCTTCCTTCTATCTGAACCACATTATCCTTCCTGAATATATTGGCTAGAGCACTGGGGTTTCTCCAGAATCATTTCTTGTTTTGAACCGAAATGCTCCCTGTTTCTTTCAAGGTGTAATAATCCCAATGCATTTTTAGCTCTCACGGGACTGGCCACTGGCTATCTATATAGGTCCTTACTGGCAACCTGGTGAATGAATTTCTCCAAGGCTTTCACTGCCTGCCAGCCAGCTGCCGCAAAGATTTCACTGGGTGGTCTATTTTTCTTAAGGATGTGTGTATTGTTGTACTGCTCAGAAGAATATCGAGAGATATACGGTGGTGTCACCGGTTCTGTGCATCTATAACTAATCATCTTTCAGATCTTTTAGGGGGATATGTTCCCTACAACAATAACAACAACAACAACATTATCCTATTGCCGCAAAGGCTTCCATCTACGGTAGGGTAAGGGGGGTCGGATGTACGCAGCCTTGCCCCTGTATTAAATCACAGATCGGTTGTTTCCGAATGACTCATGATGAAAATTGTGTCGAAAATTGTATAAACTGACTGTTGCTTCACAACAAAGAAGCGCAGACAGTATAGCTAGTCATTTTGCTTTATTCCATCATATTCCCAAGCCAAAAAATAGTGAGTATTTGGCTCCGGAAATGATGGAAATTAGGGGGATATGTTTCCTATAAGATTTAATTTAGGCTAGAGAGTTCAGCAAGACTCTGCAGCATGACTGATGTAGGAACGCGGACACTATGGCAAACAACTTTAGATATGGCCGTAATTGAAAAATAGTGCTTTCAACAAAGCTAAAAAAAATTAGTTGCTACCAGCCTCGATAAATCAGGCCATTGCTGAAGTGCATCATATAGTCTAGTATATGTCAAAAATGCACAGTAGAAGGGGTATGTCAGATCCAGATCTAGATCTATTTGTAGAACTGTACCCGCTTATTTAGTTGAGGGGATGATCTCTTCCGACATTGACCTAGTGTATTCATTTATTACCATTGAGATAATGGTTAGTCCTGGATTTGTTTCTGCCTTAATTAACACCGTCTTCAGATCGTACATGCCAATGATCTCTTGGTTTTCTTCTTTTATTAGAATTTCTTTTTCATCTTTATGGAGGGGTTACATCTTAACTAGTGATACCATCTCGCGTTCGGGATGATTCTTGTGTTATGTTCTCTTTATCTTTTGATGTGGGCTAAAATTCTATGTTATCCTATGCCCACAAGCTACATGTAGTAATGATTTGTTTGCTTGGCCATCTTTGTTCCCTCTTTAGTATTTATTCTCCAAGTAAACCCAATTCGTGTGATGTCCTGCGCTATAAATTGAGGAAAAAATAATCGTTGAGTTCTAATATCCAGTTGTCGGTGTATATAATGAATTACTTGAGCATTTGGAGTATAAAGTAATCCTCCCAGGCTCCTGCAATTTATTCGACTGTTGATAGGAAAGACATTCTCGTCTTCATTAGCATCTAATAATGTAGGCTCGTTAGGGTCCTATCCTTGATTCGCTTAGTAATGAATGTTCTCGTGAAGAACCTGAAACTTTCAGTGTCCTCTTTCCTCGGCAGTTTATGAAGAATGATCTATTTGAAAACTGTTTAAACTTCTTGGAGTCTTCAAAAAAAATGTCTTTGTACATATTTTCATTGTTTATGTATCTCCGTCGTGGCTGCATAGCTTGGTGAGGGAGTAGTGTATTCTTTGTGTTGAGTACCGTCATTTTCACCCACTTCACTTAAATAGACCTATAAGGCCTCCACTTTGATACTCTTTTATTATTATTGTTATTGTTATTGTTATTGTGATTGTTAAAGGTGGATGAGGAGGACATGGGGGCCTATAAATAGGCTAAGGTTTAATTCCATGAGGCCCCCTCACCCAAAATCATTTTTCATAAAAGCCCAGACGAGATTCAAAAGCCCACACACAAATAAAGGCTCAGATCAAAATCACATAAAACCCCAAACCTTTCCATATTCCAGTGCAGCACGGTCGTGTCCCATATCAAGCACGCATGTGCTCGCTTTTGCCGAATGGCCCGAATCTGATCAATTCCATAGGGTTTACCACGGCCGTGCCTATGCAGGCTACGCGCCCGTGCTTGACCTGTAGTGTGCTGGTCCTTGTCAACTCTTATATCTTAAGGTATTAAGATTTACTCCCTCCGTCCTAGCCCACTTAGGAAATTTTGAAATGGCACGGGAATTAAGGAATATTATTATAGTATTAGGAGAGAGAATGAGTGGAAAAAGTGTTGTGAGTGTGAAAAATTAAATAGGAGAGAGAATGAGTGGAGGGAATAGTAATTATAATGGTGTTGTGAGTATTAAAATAATGTAGGAGAGAGAATGAGTGGAGGGAATAGTGATTTAAGGTTTCCATTTTGGGAATTCTTAAGTGAAGTGGGACACCCAAAATGGAAAATTTTCTTAAGTGAGGTGGGACGGAGGGAGTATTTTTTTCACAATTTGAAGAGAACAAATTACTCTTATATCTAGAGATAAGAATAATTCTAGTCTTATACCCTTAGGTATATGATTGGATTTTACTATTTTTTAAGAAAATATGAAAAATTGTGGAAAAAAAAATAGTCTTTACCTTTAGGTATAGGAAGGTATAGGAGAAGATTGTTTAATAAAATATGAGTCTTTTATTTTTTTTTAATAAAAGATGAAAAATTGTGAAAAAATACTCTTATACCTAGGTATAAGAGTAATTTTAGTCTTATGCCTTTGGGTATAAGAGCGACGGGGGAGGGGTATATGTGAGCGTGGGTTTCTGTGGAATTTTGCATCTCGCTTGGGCTTTTATAATTTTTATATCTCGCCCAGGGACCCTAGGGTCCTCGGCCCATAGGCTAAAGGAGATATCTCCGAGAAGATACTAATTTATCCATAATGTTGTCCTAGGCGGGATTTGACCCCGTAGGCATTCCCGTTAGACGAGAGTAGGAAATGCCACTAGAGCTAGAACTCACTGTGATCTCGTTGTTAGAATTATTTCTGTTCAAACCGGAAAGTACTTCCACCATTGTTTCAGAACAATTACTGGTAGGAGTTTTTGCATTAATCCAGTTTCTTATAGTTTTTGTGGCAAACTTGCTTGATTGCTAATCAGTTATGAAATCCATATGTTTTGAGTATTGTTTCTTTTAATTTCAGGCAAAAGCCATAATCTCAAAGTTGACTGAGGAGAAGAATCATGCCATTCAGCAAAATACAAAGCTTCACCAAGAATTGGTATGGATTATAATTTCCTTTCTACCTTAAATCTCTTATGCACAGTTTTCCGCACCTAGTCTCCTTGATATCCCTTTGTTCCGAAGATGGTAATCCAGTAACATCTATGAGGGGCCTCGCTTGTATATTTTACATGTCCATTCAAAGAGCCTTACCTTTTATTTGTTATGTACCTAGTCCAGGTGGACATTTAAGCCGCTAATTTCAGATTTTTCAAGTTGTTCCTTTGTCTTTTAGAAAAAAAATAAAATCAGGAAAATAAGTTTAACTCTTCCTCCCGCGATCCCAAAATGAATGTAAAAAAAATGTCCAAATTTACTCTTGATCAAGAGCAAAGCTGAAATCTTTTTGCACATTCAATTTGGGATGAAGGGAGTAAGGTATTTCTTTCAAGTATGGACCCTTAGAGAATAAAATATACTCCCTCTGTCCCAAAATGATCTTCCCACTTTTTTTGCCGTTACTACGAATGAACTTTGAGCAATAATTTTAGATTGATTTAATTATCATAATGAAAATCTAAACTTGTTATTGATAGTATTGTTGATGGTGTATCAATAACAAGTTTTAGATTTGCATTTGTATAATTAAATCAACCTTAAATTATTGCTCAAAATTCCTTCGTAGTAACGGCAAAAAAAGTGGGAAGATCATTTTGGGACGGAGGGAGTAGGTCATAAGCAGAAATGGAACTATCTGCTTTGTCATATACATGGCTGTCCCAACTCCTGAATATTGCGGTTCATGAACGGTTGTTTTATCAAGTCTCACCTTACATTCTTATGTATCTTTCTTTTCGTGCATCAAACCCTAGTATGAAAGAAGCAACTAAATAATCAGATTTATTAAGAGCTAAAAGCTAGAAAAAACTAAGTCTTTGTACATATTACATAATCTTACATAATGCACAGCTAGTTACATTGATGAATTTGTTCACGTGTGATCGATTGTGAACTACAGAGCTTGGTCTAATCACTTAATCTTATAGGAACTTTTGAGGCGTCAAGGCAGCAAAATTCGTGGTGGTGTTCCTTTGATGTATGTTTTCCTTGTCGGTTTGATTGGCATTCTTTTGGGATACATTTTGAAGAAAACTTAATGAATGAAGCTCGGATATGGCTCAAGACAAAGTTCCAACTGATTGGAGTAAGACCCTTTGTATCGTGTTAACTATTGTCGTTGCCTTTGGTAAGTAAAAACATGCTCAAAATTTGATCTTGTATTTGTCGTTAAATTCGCTTTATGAGGCTTCAGGAGCATTCATTTGTGATTAACTTAATTTATTTGTATGGGAGAAAGGTTGTGTTGTTTTATTCACCAATTTACTTTTCTTTTTGTTTGTGGTTGTACTTTGGGGGATCATTCTCTTTCCTTGGCCTGTACAAGCAAGCCCAGACCTGCTAATTTGATCTTCACTGGAAACTATTCTGATAACTTATAGATAGATGGTTCAATTTACTCTAATAATCATTTTTTTATTTGCTAACCATGGGTTGCAATTCTTCAAACCGGGGTTAAAATACTCTCGCCGTCTCATAAAATTATTCTCATTTGTTATTTTTGTTTGTCCGAAAAAAGATAGTCACATGTCTATAAATGTTAGGGTAAAATTTTTGATCGAAATTTTGAGTAATATTTCAGGTAGTGATGAGCGTTGTTAAAATATTTGAATAGTCAAATGAACTATCATTATTATGGGACGGATTGTTAAAATATTTGAATACTCAAATGAACTATCTTTCTGGGATGACGGAAGGAGTACTAAATATCGCAAATGTGCTTTAGATGTGTACATAGAAATGTGACAATTATTTTGAAAAAAAAAAAAAAAGGGGATGGTGCAATTTTTTTATGGGACAGAGTTTTACTTTTTCACAGCTATGGGTACATTGATATCTCAGTGGGAGATCAATCTATGTATTTGAAATGACGATGCTTACAAAGATTTAACTTCTGATCTCAGCTCTACACACACACACACAAGTGATAAACAACAACAACAACATTGTCCGATGCCGCAAAGGCTCCCACCTACGGTGGAGTAAGGGGGTCGAATGTACGCAGTCGTGTCCCTCCGAGAGGTTGTTTCTGGATAACTCAAGACGAAAATTGCGATGAATAACCGGTAATTTTAGCAAGAGGTGAAAAAACACAATACATACCTACATATATACATATACGTATGCAGAATATTTCTAGTACGGACGGGTGCGTACGCACCAGAGAAAATGAAACGCCCATTTACTTCCTCTTCCTCAAATATACCACTCTTCTCCCTCTGATCTTTTCCCAAAGCTAGGCTAGGTTGCTCTGCAGTTCAGCTGCTCTTCTTCTGCCATCATTTAATCCCAATTGAAACTGTAACCCTAGTGGCCCTGAACCCAATTTTGATTTTGGCGTACCTCTGGTGAAATCAATTTTATGAACACTCTAAAGCAATTTCAAACAAGAATTCCCAATTTGAAAGAACACTAAACAGAAATTACAGAAGAGCATGAAGAAAAAGAAGAAGAGAGGGAGGCAGAAGAACTTTGCAAGGACGAGATAATTCACACCCTTTATTGCTTGTTTGCCCAATTTCTTTTTGATTTTGATTACTGGTTGAAGAAAAAATATACCGCTGTTTTACTCTCACCCTCAAACACACCCATCTCTCTTGCATAGCATTTTTTTCTTCTGCAAAAAAAAAAAATAATAAAAAAATCGAACATGAAGAAAAAAGAAGGAAAGAAAGTAAGAAGAGATCGCACGGGATTTTTTTTTTTTTTTTTGCAGAAGAAAAAATGATGTACAAGAGAGATGGGTGTGTTTGAGGGTGAGAGTAAAACAGCAGTATATTTTTTCTCTACGCAATAGTTCGTACCTGATCGATTCTCTCTATATATATATATATTCCCTCTGTCCCAAAATGAATGTCCAAAAAAAACTCAAACTTGCTCTTCATAAAGAGCAAATTTGAAAAGTTTTTGAACATTCATTTTGGGACGGAGGTAGTATTATATAGTAGACAGATAGGTGAGCTCATCAGCCTCATCTCCTCACCCCTTCACCCTCCATTGAAAGCTTACAGAGAGCTTGAAGCTTCTTTCAGTGACGGCTGTACTTTCCACCATCTCGTTCTAGTTCCTACTTCATGCAGAGCATTTTTGAGCCGTGTTCTGTCTACTATATAATACTACCTCCGTCCCAAAATGAATGTTCAAAAACTTTTCAAATTTGCTCTTGATGAAGAGCAAGTTTGAGTTTTTTTTTGGACATTCATTTTGGTAAAGAGGGAATATATATATATATATATATATATATATATATATATATACTCCCTCCGTCCCACACCAATTGATACTTATTTCCTTTTTGGTCCTCCCCAAACCAATTGATACTTACCAAAAATGGAAAGGAATCTTCACTATTTACCCCACTTATTCTCTCTCCTATTTTACTTTTTCACTCACAACATTCTCTCTCCTAACTATTCCTCCCACTCATTCTCTCTCCTATTTTACTTTTACACTCACAACATTCTCTCTCCACTTTTTCTCTCTCTCTTACCTTTCCTTAATCCGCGTGCCCAAAATTTTGGTATCTAATGGTGTGGGACGGAGGGAGTATATATATATATATATATATATATATAGAGAGAGAGAGAGAGAGAGAACACGGCTCAAATGCTCTGCATGAAGTAGGAACCAGAACGAGATGGTGGAAAGTACAGCCGTCACTGATAGAAGCTTCAAGCTCTCTGTAAGCTTTCAATGGAAGGTGAAGGGGTGAGGAGATGAACTCACCTAGTGAAAAAAAAAAAAACGATCCACATTTTTCACTATTGTTTTCTCAATTTCTTCTCCTTATACGTGGATCTTACCTATTTTTCTTCTCTATATGTAGGCTATAGCCATTCATGAAATGTAGTGGTTCGTCAACCAAAGTCAGTCAGCTTTCATCTAGCTTACTCCCTCTGTCCCAAAATGAATATCCAAAAAAATTCAAATTTATTCTTAATCAAGAGCAATTTTTTATTTTTTTTATTCAATTTGGGACAGAGGGAGTACTTTATTTGCTTCATGTCGCACAAAATTCACTTCATAAGGCCTTCGCCAATCTACAAAATTCATGTTCTGAAATTCTGGAAGCAAAAGGAAGACCAAGAGGAATAGATTGGCAATGGGGATAACGAAAATGGTTGTCAACTGATTCAAATTCAGGCGTGTTCAGGACAATTAAAGCTATCTACAATCAGGCAGAAGTTCAATACAAGTATAGAACAATGGGAATAACGGAAATGGTTGTCAACTGATTCAATTACCATGAGGAGGTATCTACGAAGAAAAAGGAAGAGATTCTTTTCCTAATGAAAAGAAGATACAATAAGTTCAAATCGTGAGTTCCACATTCTAACTAACAAAGTTCTCTATATCAACAAAGGCATTGAAGAAAATGAAACTAAGCATTTTGTTATTTTATTTTCATAGATAGACTTATGTTCCTTGATGTACCTGCATAAAATGGATGACGATCAACTTGATCATGACCTGGAACCTACCGCAGCATTTTCAGACCTTTGTCTCATGTTGCATTGATCAACAATTTTGGAAAAATCATCTAGGCTAAGCTGCAAAAGAAACAGGGGAGACGCCACCAATATAAATCAGAACACGTGTCATCACAAATCAGAAAAAAAAATCTTAACAAGGTTCCAATATTCCGAAAAAACAATCTTGTTTGATTGGTTTATATTTTAGAAAACTTTTCCTGATTCTGCCTCTATTTTAATAGAATATTTCTTGTTATTGCATGATTAATGAATCATAGGACATGAATTGTCAGGTATTTAATGAGGGGTTTAGTAGGAAATCAAAAAGCTAAGTGTTTCACGTTTAGACAGTGGACAAATATTTTGGGACATGTATAAATAGTAAGGTGAGAGACTTCTTTTTGGGACGGAGGAAGTAGTTCCATCAAGAACTGCGTAAATAGCATGACCTATTCGCAGAAAGGCACTGATTGCGAGATATGCAATGAAACAGAAGAAGAGTAAAGATCAAGAGCTAGAGCTAGTATAACCTTCCCATCTCCATCACTATCGAAGATACGGATCATATCTTTCATCTCTTTGTCTGACCACGTAAAATCATGAGCAGTTGCTATTCTGCACAAATCTTTGACAGTTATACCTCCTTTGCCCGCTTCTGCCAAACAGAATTCGTCTACTCAGAATTCATATAGACAAAAAAAAAAAAAACGTGGAAGTATATATAAATTCAAACCAAAAAAGTTCCGAGCATGCTATTGGGGATGCAGGGACACAAGGATTCATGCTATAATAATCAAGAGCTTTCAGATATTCTACACGTTTTCAATAAGACTTCATACATGAAATAGAGAATAGCATAAACCTCAAAGCACGGAGTAATAGACACATTGGGATTACCATCAAACTGGAAAAAATGTAGAATAAGTTCATCCTCAGTCATCTGCACTCTACTTGTGAACTGCTATCCATACATGAAAAGGGAGCGCAACAGAAGAGCAGAGTGAGAGACTAAATCATAATGGAAAGACAAAAGTAGTGAGAAAAAGCATCATCAAACCGAACCGTTTTTTTACGCTTTCTCTTTCCTGCTTCTTCTTGCACCTGTATAGTTGGCTTTTTTTCACCGTTGTTGTCATTTACTGCAGGTTCCCTAGAACTTTGAGAAGACACCTTGGTCCCTACATCCAAACACCCTGCTGAATCTTGAAGAGAAAGTGCAATTGCCTGCATATGTAGACTACCATATTAGTGAAAGTACATTAATAATCACGCATTCAAGAGTGGAATAGCTGATGGTTCATGGTTTGAATGTTATCTAATTGGCCTTAAAAAAAAAAAAAAAAAAAGAACATACGCAAACTATTGGAACTTACCTGCATTAAAGCATCATCATATTCTTCAACATAATCCGAGATTCCAGAAAGATGTTTGGTGGGTGCTTTTCCATTAGGTGTTGTGTTTTGCTTCTTTAAATTGATAAGGAAAACAAAAAGGGGAAAAACAGATTAGATCAAGCTGCATATATGTGATGTGAGACCGAACTTGAT
The DNA here is from genome assembly GCA_022495995.1 of Adenophora triphylla var. japonica. NCBI lineage: Eukaryota > Viridiplantae > Streptophyta > Magnoliopsida > Asterales > Campanulaceae > Adenophora > Adenophora triphylla. The sequence goes on from JAFEMH010003143.1 coordinate 9,545, forward strand.
AATAAGTACAATGTAGCCTTAGAAATAATTCTCTTTCATGCTCAAGCAGTTCTACTTTCTACTCTGTGACTTCCCACTTTAAATTCACCTAACAGTTTTACGAGTTTCAATTCTACCCTCAGTATATACTCGTTCAAAAGAATACAAAGGGTGGAGAATAAAACCATATGATTAAAATGGAGGAGGGTACTTCCTGATTAGTATCCTTGAATATATGGGGATGCATAAGTCACATAATTAATAGATGTGGGTTATTGTTGAGCACAAGGGTATTATTTTGAACTTCTTTTGCTCACAACTTCAACAAAATGGAATAACGAAAATGCATGCTAAACTTTGTTTCTCATTTTCCTTTGATTCTTTCCCTTTTCCGTCATTTATGCCTTATAAGCGTGTTAATTATAGACATTTTAAGTTTAAAAAATTGGATGTCCTTGATCTATCAACAAGATACAAACTTGTGTTATTGTGTATTGTATATCTCAAAACTAGGAATCATTTGCATTTTGTATGTAATTGAAGGTATCATTCGAATGCAATATCCAGAACAACTAACGATCCCTAGAAAGAAAGGAACGATATAACAATCACAAATTGGCTACATTCATCATAAAGGCTTCTAGAATGCCTATTTCTGTCGTTCTTGCCCCTTATTTTTGCTTCCTTGGTAATTTGTGTAGTGTTTGTTTAGATTTTAATAATGTTTTCATTACCTCAAATTTTGACTCCCCTCACTGAAATTTCTAGCCACAGACAACACCAATCAACTTGCAATTCCTCCCACTTATTCATTCTCCTACTTTAATTTTCATACTCACAACACCTCTTTCCTACTTCACTTTTTCTTAATCAATGTGTCCAAAATTTTAATCCGGTTTGAGGTGTGACGAGGGAGTATATATATATATATATTCAAAACAAACAACTAATTCCATTCCATATCAACTTTGAAAAGTCAAATTAGAACTTCTTTTACAAAGATGATACCTTTCTTGATCGAGTGGCATGAGACTGATCTTCCTCCTCACTTGACGAACTGACCCCTTCATTTTCTTGAGGCGGCAAATAATCTTCATCATCATCAGCCTTCCTTTTGCCCTTAACATCATTTTGCAGCTTTTTATGAACAGAACCCATCAATGAATTCGCCATTTTATGCAAACCCATTGCCTTCATTCTTGCTTTGTTCTCTTCAATTCTCTTCATCCTTTGCTTCTCGTAATTGGTTATGTTTCCGTTTGCCCCATTTCCTTCTTCTTCTTCATGAGATTCTGAGCCCGATTGATCGTCTTGGGACATGATTTTGAACTCGAGGAGTCGGAATTGTGAGTTGGTTTGATGAATTGAAAGGGTTTTCTAAAATGTGTCTGGAATTTTTATTGAGAAGTTTGTACTTCAATCCCTAAACTTAATTCCCCAAAACTCTACTTATTTGAACGTAATGCTTGCATATGACAACTATTTTGATGTATTTCCCTTAGAACCACTAGGGAAATGTTTATTACCCCTAAGCCGCCCCCCCCCCTCCGAAATTCTGTAATCCCAAAATTGAATTTTTGGTTTAGGGTTTAATTTTTTTGGTTTAGGACTTTTTAGTGTATTGATTTATTTTAAGATTTAAGTTTTTTTTTTTTAGGATTTTAGGCAGCTGAGGGTATTTAGGTCTCCAAGAATCTTAGAGGAATTAGAAAAACATTATTTCTCCTTTAAGAATTAATATTTGGTCGAGGGGATTTTCAGAAAAAAAAAAAAAAAAACTCAACTTTCTACTCCCGTATCCATGCTTAAAGTGCTAAAACGATTGTACAATATAATATTTTAACGAGATTTGTTATTCCCTTTAAGATTTAAGTTTTTTTTATAGGATTTTAGGCTGGTGAGGGTATTTAGGTCTCAAAAAATCTTCAAAAAATCTTAGAGGAGTTAGCAAAAAATTATTTCTCCTTTAAGAATTAAATTTGGTCAAGGGGATTTTCAGGAAAAAAAAAAAACCCTCAACTTTCTACTCACGTATTCATGCTTAAAGTGCTAAAACGATTGTACAATACAATATTTTAACGAAATTTGTTAACATTACTGAATACCTCCATAATACTAAGTCTACTTAAAAAAAATTATCGCTTAACACTTGACACACCACCACTATTTCTATTTTACCCCTTTAAACCCTAAGGCCTCCCCTTTCTCAAATTGTAATCTACAATCTCTCATTTCATCTAGTAATCCCTGAGCCATCTTGATCGACATCGCTCCAGCACAATCAACATCATCGCAGTGCAAAGGAAGAATTAGACAAAACTATGGTGGTGACATCTTCTTCTTCATCAGTTTTACCGTTGCCCCCGGCTGTTCCAATCGATGTTGAGTTCATCAAACGGATGAGAAGACGCTAAATTGCCTTATTGATATCTTGCTACAAATAAAATGTAATGCAACATATTTCCTTATTCTCGATTGCGGTTATTTTTATATCGCATGCTACACTTCTCAAATGCTTGGGAAAAAAAAGCATTAGAAAATCTGTCAATTTGGGTTCTTGTTTAAAGTGAATGGCTAATATGGTCATTTTAAATAATGACATTTTTGTAATAATTGTTAATGTGGGGGTATTGAGTAATGTTGCGTTGGTGAATAACAAATCTCTATTTTTATACATGATTACAGATGATTTAAAAAAAATAAACATGTAAATAATAGGACAAATGACACATTAGGGTTCAAGGTTTAGGAGGTGTGCATATCGATTGCGGTCTGATGTTCCAATTTTGACAATTTAGGGGATAAAGTTAACAATGTTGGTTGGTTGGTTAGTTAGTGGTCTTCTTATAAAATTGTTGAAATTTTTGTTAATTCATATCATGTTTGCATATGCAACTTAACTGATGTTATTTCAGGTTATAATTCCAATTTTTTTCCTTCACTCTAGATCTAATTTTACAAAATCCTAATTTTGAACCTCAATTTAGGAACACCCCCAAGTTTGGACAACAATTTAATAATATCAACATACTTTAGATACTATTTTGCCATTTTATCCAAAGAATTGAAAATAGGGAAAATTATCGGTGGATCCTTCATCCCAAGTCAAAAGATCAATTAAGACGAGAATTTTGAAATTTAACCAACTAGTCCACTATCCTAATAAATATTCCACCTAGTCCATTCCTTATTAATGACACTCATAAAACAAATAAACTCACCCATCCATTCCCTCCTTTATAACTCAGTCTCTCTCACACACACTCATACACACACTCTCTCTCTAGTTTCTCTCTCTACCCTACCCATCTTCGGTGACTATCTCCCCCTCCGGCGACCACCTTCTCAACTCCGGAGAACTCCTCCGACGAACTCTCTACACACACTCCTTCTCTATACTTTCTCTCTCTACACTCCTCCACCTCCGGCCGACTACTCCCCCTATCTCCGGCGACTCTCTCCTCTTCGGCGACCATCTTCCTCTCCTCCGGCGACCTACCACCGACGACCCCCTTCCCCTACCTCCTCCTCTTTCAATAAATCTACCTTCTCTTCTGTCTCTCTCCTCATCTTTCTCCCTTCCTCTAGATCCAAGCCTCCATTCGCCAGACATTTATTGATTAGCGTTAAGTTTGTGGGTCAATAATTATTATCTCAGTTGTGGGGTTCTAGTGGGTTTGAATCTGATTGACATTGACAATTATCAATATTTTCCTTCTTTTTTTATTGTGTAAATTGTTCATTTGAAAGGGAAAAAAAATATTAAATGATACTTCTCTGTTCCAAAATGAATGAATAATTTTTTTTCTTGAATTCATTTTAATCTTTATTGAAAAATCAAAATTTTATGAAAATTAATTGTTCAAACTTTGTCAAAAATGTTTCTTTTCTCCGTCCAAAAATATGAATTTAACTAAAATAGAGATCATAATAGGCTAAAAAGTAAAAACAACTGTGAACTTTACATATATGTCAAGTAATCTCATAATATTGCAAAAATAGAGAACATAAAAGACTAAAAATTCTGTGAACTTATCAAAAAACAATTGTGAACTTAACTAAAACAGCTGTGAACTTAACAAATATGTCAAATAATTTCATAAAATTGCAAAAATAGAGCCATAAAAGACTAAAAATAATTGTGAACTTAGCAACTGTGAACTTAATAACTATGAACTTAACAAAAATAACTGTAAATTTAACTAAAAATAAATGTGAACTTAACTAAAATAACTGTGAACTTGACTAAAAATAAATATGAACTTATCTAAAAACAACTGTGAACTTAACAAATATGTCAAATAATCTCATAAAATTGCAAAAAATAGAGGCTGTAAAAAAAGAATAAAACATATGTGAGCTTAACAACAATGAACTTAACAACTGTGAACTTAACAAATATGTCAAATAATCTCATAATATTGCAAAAAAATAGAGGCTATAAACGACTATAAACAACTGTGAATTTAACTAAAACACATGTAAACTTTAATAAAACAACTGTGAACTTAACTAAAACAGTTGTGAACTTAACAAATATGTCAAATAATCTCATAAAATTGCAAAAATAGAGCCATAAAAGATAAAAAATGACTGTGAATTAACAAATGTGAACTTAACAACTGTGAACTTAGTAACTATAAACTTAACTAGAACAACTGTGAACTTAACAAATATGTCAAATAATCTCATAAATTTGCTCTAAATTATATGTTGATGTTGCTAGTTTGATTCATTTTGACGATACGAATAATACAATGGTCTCAGAATTTATTTTTTTTTGAGTTATAGATCTTAAGATATTTCATTTTAAAGTTCTGGGAGGAGAAAAAAAAAACGAAAAAGCAGGGGGAGAAAGGGACAACGACAGCGCTGTCCCTTTTATGTCGCATGGTGTGCCTTTATCAAAAATGGGATGTCATTATAAAGTGTGGACCTGATAGAATTTTTTCAAAATGTGTGTCCTTGGTGATTGTTTTTATTATGACGAGAGACTATTTGATAATCGCCCCTTGAAAATAACTATTAGACTAAGTAGAAGAATTGACGAATTATTCCATATAAGAAGAAGAAAAAGAATGCCGATGGACCCTATAACCCTTGAGACGAGATTTAATCTCAATTTAAGAAACAACATTATCCTAATTCCTCGGACACCCCTCGTTATTAAAATGTCCAAAATGCCTTCTTTGTGCCCATGAAATCACACATACCCCTCCCACCTCCCATCAGTACGCAACAAATACACACACACAATTTCTCTCTCTATTCTCCACCTCCGGTGCTCCGGCGACGACGCCCCACCCGTCTTAAATCGTAGATCTGGAATCACCTCCTCCATCGCTAGCCATTTTCTCCGGCAAAAATATCAAATCCTTCCCCTCTTCCACTCCACTCCCACCTCACCTCCTCCGTCTCCTTCCCCCACCTTCCTCTTCCTCGGTTTCATCCTTCCAGATCCGGCCTCTTCAGTTCGTCGGCCAACAAAGCAGGTCATCCTTCTTGTTCTCCGGCGACCTTTCTCGTTCCGTTTCGCCTAAATCTGGCCGGAATGCTTTAGATCCGGTCTTTTCACACCACCTCTCCGGCTCTCTCCTCATTCGAGGAATATACAGAAGAATATATATGTGGTTTTAGCTATTAAAAGAATTGTAACACGGAATTGAAGTTAGCAGCTTGTTTTCTGATGCCAAACAGGCCTCACAAAATGAGAATGAACACTAGTATGGTGCCTACTCTGCGAATAGCAGTGTGTCATTAGCCGTATAAGCTATTTAGAGGAAGCATTTTTTGTTGTACCTCTCCTACAATTGCTAAATTACCAACCAGAATTTTGAGTTAAGACTAATTGGCTATCAAGAGATCGATGCCATGGCTCCACGAAATTTAAAACCTGGAGCCGAAGGAAGTACTGAGTTGGAGGTTGATCTAACTCTGTCTACATTGCAATATTATATAAATAAAGATGCTGCATTCATTTTGGAAAACCGAGAGAGATAATTTCTACACAATTTAAAATTTGTTCTTGATCAAGAATAAATTTGAAAAAAAATAAAATTGAACATTCATTTTGGGAAGGAGGAAGTATATGAAGCTCATTAAAAGAATTGTTTCCTTGTTGAATTCATTATTTACAATTTACTTAAATAAGGTTACAAGAGTCCTAATCAATCTACCAAACTTGATCCTAAAGACTTATTAAAAAAAGGTCTTATAAGAACATTGGAATTATTGACTATGTTATAAATAAGTTTTATATGTTACTGATAAGACTTTTTAATAAGTCTTATAAGTTACTTATAAGACTTTTTAAAAAGTCTTATAAGACTTTTTTTAGTAAGTCATAAAGACTTATTAAGTCTTATAAGTTAATTTATAAGACTTTTTTAAGTCTTATATGTTACTTATAAGAACTATTCAACATTGTGGTCTATGTTGTCAAAAAGTCTTATAAGTTATAAGTAACTTATAAGACTTTTTTTAATTAGTCTTTTTACTTATAAGACTTATTAAAAAAGTCTTATAAGTAAAAAGATTTATTAAAAAAGTCTTATAAGTTATTATAAGACTTATTAAAAAGTCTTATATGTAACATATAAGACTTATTAAAAAGTCTTTATATAAGTAAAAGACTTATTAAAAAAGTCTTATAAGTAACTTATAAGACTTATCTTATAAGTTACTTATAAGATTTTTTAAAAAAGTTTTTATATAAGTAAAATATAAGACTTATTAATAAGTCTTATAACTAACTTATAAGACTTTTTAATAAGTCTTATAAGACTTTTCAATAAGTCTTATAAATAACTTATAAGACTTTTTAATTAGTCTTATAAGTAACTTATAAGACTTTTTTTAATAAGTTTTATATGTCACTTATAAGACCTATTTGAACATTGGATTATTAACTGTGTTGTAAAAAAGTCTTATAAGTTACTTATAAGACTTTTTAACAAGTCTTATAACATATAAAACTTTTTAAAAAAGTCTTTATATAAGTAACATATAAGTCTTATAAGTTACATATAAGACTTGTTTAAAAAAAAGTCTTATAAGTAATTTATAAGACTTTTTTAATAAGTCTTATAAAAAAAAGTCTTTTAAGACTTTTTTTAATAAGCCTTATATGTTACTTATAAGACATATTTGAACATTGAAATTTTTAACTGTGTTGTATATAATTTATATCAGATCATGCTAAACCTTTTTCAACTTAAATAAATCTCAATTGTTAATTCAGCAACATAAACACCCAGTCTAAATCTAATCTATTAATAAGCTAAAGAAGTGTAATATATCTTCTGAAGCAACAATCCAATCTCCATTTCAATTGTCATGGAATTGAGTGAGATTCCTAAATCAGGGGGTGTTTGTTTGTTTTTAATGAGCTCTGAACGAGATTAATTTGCTTAATCAGTCAGCGCATTTGATTACAACCTCCTAAAAAGCTGAATCACTCTTGTTAACAAGGGCGGATGTACGTACATGGAGGGTTGTTCAACCGCCCCTCGACTTTTTTGGTTTTTCAATTTTAACCCTTGTTAACAGAGGCTCGTCGGAGAAGATGAAGGGGCTCGCCGGAGAAGATGTAGATTTAACCGGAATGTAAATCTGGCCTGAGATATTGTAGATCTAGCCTTTTATGGTCATAGATTTGGCGAAATGGAGGCAAAATGGATGGAGATCCAGAAAAACGGAGATCGTCGGTCGTCGAACGGAGATGATGAAGGCGCCAGAGAGAGTTTGGAGAAAGAGAGAAACTGTGTGTGTGTGTGTGTGTGTGTGTGTTTAGAGAGAGAGAACGGTAAGAGATAAAAAATGGGAGGGGAAAGGAAATGACGTGACGAGATGGAGGATATGAGAAGCTGAGGGTGTCGGGGGAATTTTAAAATGGGGATAACTCTTTATTTGGAATTTAAGAAAAAGTTTTCTTTAAGGGGAAAAAAATCTGGACAGAGGGATCTTAGAGGAATTTTTCCAAAAAGAATTGTGAAAGACTCAAATATTATAATTGACATAGTATGAATATATTTACATGAGAGTAGGTATCTTGGAGTAAAAGAAATACACAATTTTAACTATTGTTACAAGCTAAATATTAGGAAACAATATATACAATAACAATAATATTAGGAAAGTAATTGCTAGGAGAATCTTCAATAATATTACGTATATCTCTATCATGTCCTCGCGAGATGAACGATCAAATAGTGAGACCAAGCTTGGAGATGGTGTCATGAAACCGTGATTGGTGTAATGGTTTGGTGAGCACGTGCGCTAGGTGATGGTTGGATGATGGAGAAGAGGTGTTTTTGTACAAAGATCCTTTACAATAAGGGATCAGGAAAGATGAGATCAATAAATTAATATTTGAAAAAGGGGAAATCAGAATCGAACTGTCGGTTCACGGTTTCGATTCTGAACTGTCGGTTCACGCTTCGAAACATGCGGTTCAATGGTTTTTGTTTTTGTTTTTGTTTTTGATTGTTTTTTTTTTTTTTTGAATAGAAAAAACTGTTTTAGAATTTTTTTTATTAATGATTTTTTTTGCAAAAAGTTATGTAAAAAAAGATAGAAAAAAAAAACTAAACAAATAAAAGTATATAAAAGAAAAGAGGGGACGGACTACCCTTTATTTTTGTTTAATTTTTTTTATTGATTAGGAAATAATATTTTAGACTTTTTTTTATTATTGATTTTTTTTACAAAAAGGTATAGAAAAAATATAGAAAAAAACTAAACAAATGAAAGTATATAGAAGTGTAAGTGCCCCAATATGGGTCGTTAGTGTTCCGTCAGCCCAATTTAATGATTTCTAATTATTTAGGCGCATTTTGGACATTATTTAGACAATTTGAATGAGGAAGGACCTCTTAGAAATAAGAAAATAGCCAAGGACCTCGCTGGAATGTATCATTTCCAAGAAAAAAATCTCTTTTTGACCAAGGGAGAAGCAGCCAAAATAACTTTCTGCAAAACCAGTGATGAATGAATTATGGGAGGTCACTGTCAACAACCTAAGATTGTTTATGGATTCACTAAGTGATGCTCTAAATCAATATGTCATAGACAGTACAACCCAAAAAGGACACTCATATGCATATTTACACGATTGTCAACCCAGTTACTCGGTATTTGAAAGAATGATATGGCTTAAAAGGTTAGTGTGCGAAAGATTGCAGGGCTAGGTTCATGGTTACAAATGAAGGTAAGGACATACGAAAATACGAAAGTGAAAAGAAAGTCTTCTTGTAACGATACATCCTCACTTTGATGATAATTTCTCCACTCACCCTTATTACTTCCCAATGTGCCAACCCACAAACTAAAACTTTTTATACATTGACATGGGGTTGGGCACATTCCATTACTTTCTTTGGTCACCTTGAAACATAATTTCCACTTGAACATTAGAGAGGCAAGGCTTTTTTTTTTTTTTTTTTTTTTTTTTTTTTTACTTTGCACAAATATATCACAACGAATGTGCATTTAATATTTTGCTCAAGCCCCTCTTTTCATTACATAACATGACCCATTTTTTTCGTGACCAATTTCCACTCAATCCTTTGATTTTCATGACATCCCCCAAAATATTCCCATTCTTTCCCTAGTTTCACTTTCTTGAAAGGGTGAAAAAATAGTGTATAAGTTAAAAAGGGTGGGATAATGAGGGTACAATTGAAGGCGAATGGTGGTCTAAGATAACCTCCCACTTTGTGAGAGATTCCATTCTTTTTCAAGCTCAAAAGGGGTTCTAGCGAAAATTTTATTTAAGTGACTAGAAAGTTTAAGGCTCACAAAAAGGGATTCAAAGAATAGCCATATATATCAAGTAACCTATTGACGTGTTATTGACAATCATGCAAACATGTTCTAGGGACCCCGAGAATACACGAAGTGATCCCATAAAGGGCACCTAAGTTGATGACAGTGACCAAGAATATGATACGGAAGTGAGAGGTGGTACAATCATAATTTAAATGTTTCAATGCAATCCCAATCACCACACTAATAATAGCACATGTGATTTTAAACTTAAAGCACACTCTAATCATCACAGACTTTGGCCAACATCCCAACCATGAAAAGAACAAATTTTTTTAAATTTTTCTATTTTTTTGGAGGGTGACACTATATACACTCCCCTATAAACCCACAAACTCGGAGAGTTGCCTACCCCCAAACTCAAAACATGCTATGTCCTAAGAGCACAGAGAACAAAAGCGTGCTTTGGGTTCGACAGATAGCAAGACACTACTAGACAGTAATTAACATAAAAAAAATAAAACATACCTCATTGGGTTGCCTCCCAAGCAGCGCATTTGGTTAAAGTCGTTAGCCCGACTTTGGTCCCAAACTTACTTGGCCTTAGCTTTGCGGCCTTTGGACCATCTCTTTTCCTCACGGGCACAAACGCCCTTCTCTTTCCAAATCAGCTCTCCATTGTCAACAAGTAGGGGTGAAGCCACATTTATTTTTGAAACTTTACGCTTGTGCTTACCCCTCTTTCTTTTCTTTTTATTGGGGTTTCCACCCCCAAACTCAACCTTTTCTGCAACCTGCAGAACACCATTCTCACAACCAAGATCAAGAGAGTTATCATGCACAAAAATATTTAAAAATATAGAATCAGATAAATCACTATAACTCTCCTCACTAACTCTCGATTTTGAAGGCCCTTGTGGTAGATGTGATGGAATCGACTCTTTATGGGAGTCGTGTGGGGAGTGATACGACCCGTTACTCCTAGAGTATTAGTCGGCTTTAATGTTACTAGCCAAGAGGCACACGTCCGCATTATCCCCACTTTTCTCACATCCATTCACATCATCTTTAAAAATTGGAACATCAGTTATGGCTCTTACAAAACCATCTTTGGGGGAGGTTTTCTTATCATTTTTAAGCATACAAAACTTACATTCCTCCCCCATACCTCTCAAGGACACCACTTTTCTCACATCCATTCACATCATCTTCAATAATACGTGCACTGTTGCTGAAATACGCCCTAGCGCGGCCGCCCTTGTCTGTTGGCGCGCCCGCGCAAGTGGACAGGAAGTTTTGGCCGAGATTCTATTCTTAAGCGCGGCCGCCCCGGATGATTGGCGCGTCCGCCCAAGTTGACAGAAAGTTTTGGCCTTGTGTCCTTCCAATTTTTCCTTGCCCCCAAGCAGCTTTGCAATGGCCCAGCACCTTGGCCCTAACTGGCCGGCCACCCCTTTGCCTTGTCCCGACCAGGTACCAAGCAAACAGCGCCTAGTTTGTATAATTAGTATACTCGTTTCTTCTCGCACTTTTGCAACCGCACTTTGACCACTATAATGACTTCTTTTGCACTTCGCTCTTTGGGATTTTATCTTTCATTTTAACCCACAAATTTTTATAAATTAAATTCGTCCAAAAATTCCATATTCCCAGTTCAGTCCCGGAATTTTCCAATATTTCCCATTTGGTCCTTGAAGCTCATTTATTTCACTATTGTCCTTCTCTACTCTGCTCCACTTTATTCCTTTTGCACTTTTTAGCCATAAAATACATCTTTAATCAGCTCTATACCCTGTACTCATAAAATACTCACAAACCACATCAAATATACATAAAACTCGGGAATCAAACACAAAGAAAGCCTAAAAGTGCATCATTTGGATGGATAAATACACATCCATCAACCAGGCACGCTGCTGATACCATCCGCGCGGATGAAATCAGCATGCCAATATCATCCACGTGGATGATATTGTACCATGACCAACCTATAAATACAGCCTTTCCCCTCAGTTTAAGGAGGCCAAAAAATCATATTTCCTACTGTTACTCTGCCGAAATTCCTTCTCAAAACAGCCTTAAACACTCATTTTTCACAAATCCAACACCAAAACCCACCTTAAATTCACTCCAAAATCACTCCTAAGCCCTTGAATCCCTCAAACCCTAAACACTAATCCAAGAACCATTGGTAAACCCTCACTCTCCCTACTCAAATCTCCTTCATTCATGCATACATTTTACATATAAAAGATGTAGTTTTACTTGATCACTTGTTGTTCACCCCCTTTTCCCCTTTTGTCCTAGGATCCAAGAGGATCTCCATGGAGTTCATCTCCATGGAGATCCTCTTGGAGTCAATCTCCATAGGTCATCTTGGAGTCAATCTCCATAGGTGATCACTTTTAAATGGTCCATAGCCTTTACTTCCTTGTAAATGTTCCCCCACCATAGTCTAATATGCTCACCTTGGAATCATTTCCATGAATGAACATCCTTAAGACTTACACATTTAGGTCACACCAAGATGTAAGAGATACACTTGAGCATAGATCTCAAGGATGGTCCTTCTTGTGACCACCTTAGAGATCTTCCTCTAAAGTTGATACATCTTGACCTAATTTCCTTGTTAATTTACTTTTCATGTTAAATCCCCATTTTCCTAGCAAATGAAATGCTTTCAAAGTTCTAATGTACCCCCGGGATGGCTTGATTAAGTGGATTCATCGCTAATGACCACTAATCAAAGTCTAGGGAAAGAGAGGACAAGCATGAATGTCAAAAATTCAAACATTCTATACTTTTTCTGTTTTCCAGTTATATTTTCAGTTAAGTTCTGTAAATCCAGTTAAGTTTCTGAAAATTACAGTGACTGACTAGACTAGGAAACTGTAAAATATTGAAACTGCAGCCTTGTCCGCGCTGATGATGTTGCACTATGAACTCATCCACGCGGATGACATTGTCATCTGCAAACCGTTTTCAGTTTCTATTGTTTTTTCAGTTTCATTACCGTTTTTAAATTATTTTTCAGTCCGGTCCCTCAGATTCCTTTTATTTCCAAAAAGTCCTTTTAAGTCAAACCTTCTTTCAAAACACACACACACACACACAAAGTTTCAAGTATGGAAGACTCATCATACGAGGCATTTCCGGGTGAACGTCATATGTTCTTTCCGGAGTGTAACGTGACCTCCGAACTCGTTTCTCTATTTCTTGGGCATTTTTCAAAGTTTTGACCCTTAAACCTAAAATGGCATGACGACTCCGTTTTTTTTCACTTTTCACAAAAAAGTTGGGTACATCACAAGAGGAAAAGAGGTACGGACTACCCTATATTTATTTGTTTATTTTCTTTTAATTTTTTATTGAATAGGAAATAATATTTTAAACTTTTTTATTAGTGATTTTTTTTTACAAAAAGATAGAAAAAAAAGATAGAAAAAAAATTAAACAAATGAAAGTATATAGAAAAAAATAGGGATGGACTACCCTATATTTATTTTTTATTTCCTTTTAATTTTTTATTGACTAGGAATAATATTTTAGACTTTTTTTATTAGTTATTTTTTTTACTAAGGTGTATAAAAAAATATAGAAAAAAACTAAACAAATGAAAGTAAATAAAAGAAAAAAAGGACGGTAAGTTTGATGAATAAAAACAAGTTTTTATTCAATAAAAAAAATAATTTTTTTTCTTTTTCACATAGATTGTTGTGAATATCTTAGCCCTGTAGAGCGGGCTAATTTTATTATTCTATGACTCTAAAACACTAAAATATATTTTAAATCAAATCTACTCTAAAATATAAAAATAATACACACTTAAAAATAAATTAAAAAACTAAATTAAAAAACAAAATAAATAAATAAATCTAATTTTATCCCAAATTTGTCCTACAACAGTCACCCTTTTTATAAAAGAACCCGTCCTCGAATTCATGCTTAAAACTTGAAGTCGACCACGCTACTGAAAAATATACTTTGAATATATGGAACTCTTCGGCACTTTAGAATTCCTAATGACTTCTTCAACAATAAAAAATATTCTATCTTGATCGGTTAAACGTACATTGGGATGTCGCGTTCAATGATCTTGACGAATTTCATGAGTTGATGGCGCGTTCAATGATTTTGACGAATTTCATGAGTTGATGACAGACTAAATCATTCATTTAAATGCACCTTCATTAAATCAACCACGATTGTGGTATTTAACTTTTCATAGGCCGTATTAATAAAAATTTTGATTATTTACAGAATATTACGATTCGTTAAAAAGTTCAATTATTTACTAAAATCTAACATCTATATTACAATAGATGTGGGTTTTAACCGCCACACAAAGAACGGCTAGGATTGAGTTTCAACAAAGATAAAGAGTGACCATGATTGAATCTGAATTCTGTTAGTCAAATATATGTTTAAGTTTAGAATTGCTTAATCCCAATCATAACAAGCATTAATGTGGACCCCTAATTTAATTAGATCAAATAGAACTTTTCTATGTATGTTAGGTCCCCTTAGTGCATGTGCTAGTGTTTTTATTATGTAATTTTCTCAAGCCTTGAAGACTTGAAGACCCGAGATTTTCCATCAGCAATGTGAGTTACTCCTTGAAGCTGTCTTACCGGTTGAGCTCTCTTACCGGTTGAGCTATCTTACCGGTTAAGTTACCGGTCCTGCATCTCTATTATCGGTCATGTCACTTTACCGGTTAATGCTTACTCTTCAAGCTTCCTCCAGTTTGCAGCTTGCCGATGCATTTATTGTTCTCAACTACCAAGCCATCAACTTTAACTAAAGTTGGTAAAGCAAGCATGCTGACATGACATATCTGCATCAAATCAGTACCTTCTTAGAGAATGTCAAAGTAACCAGTACTCACAGCGCCCCAACTAATCTGTGGAAATCCTCTCTATCCAATCTCAGGCATTTAATGAAAGGATCTTTTCATTTAATGCCTGCCAGTCCAAGTCATCATTACAACCTCTTCAAAGACAATGGCTCCTTTTCAAAAACCACTTATATATAGTTTCCTCGGAGCATTGAAGAAGGTTGGTGCATTTATGATCCTTGAGAGTGAGCTGCTCTGAACTACCAACCTGCAAATCCCCTAGTTCAAAGCATTCAAAGCAAGTCCCCTCTTTCACTAGACATCTCTGTAGGACTTAAACACTGAGCACCTCAATCAATACTGTAGTGTTCCCATATTAGATTATTCATGGAACACATTGATTGATTCACACACAACACCCTAGAGAAATCAGCTCATCTTGTGAGCACATCTCTAGAAAACACCAGGTCTTTATTGTAGCATGATCCGTTAGTGGTCACCTTTAGTTTAGCGGACCTTGATCATTGGCTTGCAACTTGTAATAGGTAGGAACCATTAATATAGTAGTGCACTTTCACAAATCCAAGTTCTGACCAAACTTGGTAGAGGACGTAGCAGTTATTTAACACTGTGAACCTCTTCAAACAATGTGTCATTTCTTTGTGTGTTTGTTCATTTATTGTTATGTTGTTGTAACTAGTTGATAATCTCTCAACTGATCACAACCTATTGAATCAACTTACTGCATAACTTGTTTGTCTTACTGGAAGATAAAATTTGTCCTTGTTATTGTTGCATGAGTTTTTCTTTGACTTACTGGTCTTTAAACTTCACCTTATCGGTTCTTTATTCGCTGTGCAAAATCACTTTACCGGTTAGCTATTGTATTATTTCAAAGACTAAAAGTTTTCACCAAAAGTTTTGAACAGGCTATTCACCCCCCCCCCCTCTAGCCTGATTCCTACCATTTGGGACCTAACAATTGGTATCAGAGCTAGCAATTTTTGAAAATCATTTTTTCAAGCTTAATCGCTTGAATTGCCAATTCCAAAATGGCAGGAAAAATCATGCAAACATACAACTTGCAACCGTTCCCATGTTGAACGAAAACAAATTTCCAGTATGGAAAAACAGAATCATGCGGTACTTGGACTCAATAGATGATAGGTTAACTACTGTAGTCAGAGATGGTCCCATGACACCCCTGAAAATCAATCTTGCTACCAGAGCACCCAAAACTCCTCTCATGGATCATGCAGATAGAGAGTCTGAACAAGATTTTGAGGTCTATGAAACCTATGTGCCAAAACCACGTGAAGAATGGACTGAGGATGACAAACTTTGTGATTCCTTGGACAGAAAAGCTTTGCACATCATAACCTCCGGACTTGATGGCAGACTATACAAACAAGTACAATGCTATGAGACTGCTCAACAAGTGTGGCAGAGCCTTCTCAGATATTTTGAAGGAGATCAAGTGGCAAAGGACAACAGACTCTACAAAAGTGTAGCTGAGTTTGAGTCCTTCAAGAAGAATCCAAATGAGACGTTAAAGGAAACGTACGACCGTTTCTGCGAGGTGAGTAATTCTTGTGCATCTCTAGGTAGAGTTTACACTATGAAAGACCTAAACATGAGATTCCTCAATTCTCTTGGAGATTTGTGGCATGTAAAGGTTGCTATTTTGAAAGAATGCCGTGATTTGAACGTTACTCATATCCAGAACATTGTGTCTACTTTGTTTTTATATGAGGAAGAGCTCAATCGGCTGAGTGGAGTTCAAAAACAATTTAAAAATCTATCTATGCCAGCTCAGACTGAGATCTTTCCTGGTTCTTCTATGCTTACCGGTCAACCTACTACCAATGACTCTCCCTCAATCTCTCAACCTCAACCAACTCAAGCCAATACCCCTTCTAGTGTGATTTTTGAGGAAGAAGATGAGTTTCTTTGCCTTCGCTAGAAACTATAGAAAGTTCAAGGATTTTAAAAGATCCCGGCAATCCCACGTAAAATCCTTCCAACCCAAATCCTCATCATTTCAAAGATGCGGGAACTTCCAAAAGAAAGGCCAAACCTCGGCCTCAGCCAGAGCGGAAAGAATGCCCCGAGGTGAGCTTGTGTGTTACAATTGTAGAAAACCCGGGCATTTTGCCTCCAAATGCCCTCAACCTAAATATGAATTTTTGAGGAAGAAACCATTCAAGAAATTCCCTAGATCTAAATCTAAGAGCTTAGTTGCCGAGGATGGGCCCAGAAAAAGCTATGCCGGTTTGGTTAGGGCGGTTACGAGAACGAGGATGCGACATAGATGAAGAAGGCGATGTCGGTTTGTAGCTATTGATGGAATTGATGATAAACCCATCTCCTTACAGTCACCTATCTATAGACACCCCAACTCCAATGAACACTCATCTTATATTGACCAGACCCCACCTAGGAGATATCCCTTAACCTACTTTGACGAACCCATTTCTATTTCCAAGACAGATGAAGGAAATCCTTATAATTTCAAAATTCAAAATATAGGTGGATCCCTTTATGGTCAGTGTAAAACCATGCCCACTCTCAAACCGCTGATGCAACCAACTCAACAGACCTCTCAAGCCTTACCGATAATCTCTCATCAACCGATGCTTGAAACCCGACCGATTCAATTCTTGAAGCCTCTAACCGAGCCGAGCCTTCAACCGATATCATCACTACCAAATTTTGATCCCAATTTTGAACCATCACCTTCTTCCTCTCAGCCTACCATTGACCCTATGCCAAATATGTCAAAGTCTGAAATGGCAGAGGTGATGAATGAGCTCTTCTCAGATTTTGAAAAATTAAATGAAGCTCACAAAATTATGGTACGCTAATTTTAAAAAGATTTCAAGCGAAAATGATTCTTTGAAAATTTGAAATAAAGATTTTGAAAGAAAGTAAGCTAGAGTACGATCGAGTTGAAGAAAGATAATCAAGAACTCACCGAGGGACTAAAATATCTGTTTGTCAAATTGCGATCTTGTGTCAAGAAATAATTCTCTTTCAAAAACCATTGACACATTTTCAAAATCCGATTTGCTATGGATGTTATCATACAAGATCGGTTATCTCCTAGCGAGATGTAACAAGCCGGTATAAGCTTTATATCCGGCGGTAAGGAAAAGACGGCGATGACAAACCCGTTACCAAGTCTAAGTACATTGCGAGAACTTGATGGGTAAGTTTGATGATGCTCAATCCAAATTGATTAAGAGAGAGTTAACTAAACCTTTCCAAGTGTCCCCACACCTATCCCAAGGCGAGGGAACAGATGAAGGCTTATTTAGGCAAAAACAAATCCCGATGGACCAAGGTAGGCGATCTGAGCTAGGACAATATGTTCCACTCGGTGATGGTAATAGCAAAGGTGGAATTAAAATTGCGACCATGTTCTTTGGTAAGGAAACCTCAGCCGGTAAGGAAGCCATCACCGGTAAGGGTACGGCCGATCGGACAAGCATCACTTAGGCCAACCAGCCGTGAGGGCTCCCCAACCGGTAAAGGACCTTCCAAACCAACGCAAGGCCGTCAACAAAGCTAAATCCATCACCTTCGTCCCCAAAGGATGCATTTACGCTCAATCAGTAAACTCCTCTGAAGCAATGGCCATATTGAACATCAATTCATCTAAGCCCTCTCAGCCATCTTCGAATAAATGTACAAATTGTGGTTTTATTGGTCACAAGGCTTATGAATGCCTCTTGAAGCGCCTATCTGGACCCACTGAGTCTAAAAGCTCAGGTGGTGGCCGGGTATGGGCTACCAAAGAGGAACTAACTCTTTGGACCCCGAAAGAATAAGGGGACCGTAAGCTTCTTGTTTTATTTCGGGAATGCTTAATGGCCTCAACCGATCTTAGGTAAGGATGTTTGGATTATGGACGAGTGGATGCTCTAGGCATATGGCGGGTCATGCCGATCTCCTGCCGATCTGGAAGAAGCATCTGGTCCTCCGGTTGTCTTTGGTGACAACGCAAAGGGTAAAATTATCGGTCGTGGATCCATCAAAAGAGGTACGGTTGTTGTACGGAAGGTATCTTTGGTGGATGGTGCGAAACATAACCTTCTCTCTATATCACAATTCTGTGATAAAGGTATGCATTGTGTTTTCAATTCTTCCAATTGCTATGTGAAAGACATTGCTACAGGTGAAACACTTCTCACTGGATACAGAAAAGGTAACGTATATGCTATCGATTTAAACAATGTTTCGAATGTTACTAATGTTTGTTTTGTAGCTAAGAACATCAGTGAGAACTCCTGGTTATGGCATAAGAGACTCGGTCACTTGAATTTCAAATACCTATCCAAGGCGGCTAATCAAAATCTAGTTGCCGGCTTACCTCAAGTGTCTGCTAATCATGATAGGAAATGCGAGCACACGATTAGGAAAACAGCATAAAGAATCATTCCACAGCAAGCCCTGCATGTCCACTTCTAGATG
This sequence comes from Adenophora triphylla var. japonica, assembly GCA_022495995.1. Classification (NCBI taxonomy): domain Eukaryota; kingdom Viridiplantae; phylum Streptophyta; class Magnoliopsida; order Asterales; family Campanulaceae; genus Adenophora; species Adenophora triphylla. The sequence continues at coordinate 28,599 of JAFEMH010003143.1, forward strand.
CCTCCAGCTGCTACATATGGATCTGTTTGGCCCCACAACTACTGCCAGTTTAGGGGGTAGCATATATGCTTTGGTTGTTGTAGACGACTTCTCAAGATATACATGGGTAGAGACTTTTGCTTCAAAGGATGATACATATGAAGTTGCTACCAGATTATTCCGTCTACTGCAAACCCAAAAAGAGTGTGACATCATCAGTATGAGATCAGATAATGGAACATAATTCAAAAATAATGGAATCGCTCAGTACTGTGATGATCATGGAATCGATCATAATTTCTCAGCTGCTGGTACACCGCAACAAAATGGTGTAGTTGCGAGAAAGAACAGGACATTGATCGAAGCTGGAAAAACTATGATATCCGAAGCTAGGCTTCCCAAGTATTTTTGGGCTAAAGCTATCCATACAGCCTGCTTTACCCATATTAGATCTTTGGTCAAAAAGTTTCACAACAAGACCCCTTATGAGCTATGGCGTGGCAGAATTCCCAACATTGGTTTCTTCAAGATCTTCGGCTGCAAATGCTACGTACTTTACAACGGTAAAGAGCACCGAGGTAAATTTGATGAAAAAGCTGATGAAGGTATCTTTGTGGGATACGCCAAGCACAGTAAGGCATTTAGAGTTTTTAATAAACGATTGTTGAAAATTGTTGAATCTGTTCACGTTACATTTGATGAATTTGATTTGCTAGAGTCTGATAAGACTCCAAATAGTCTTGATAATTACGGTGTGTTTGAGGCAATTGAATCAAGTAATAAAAACTCAAGACAATCCACCAGTATCCATGCAAATCAACCTCCAGCTCAATCATCAGCCTCTAGTGGTGTAATTTTTAGAGACCTAGTTGATGACTCTTTGTTTCCTCAATCGGTTAGGCAATCCAATGTACAAACCCAGCTAACCGATCCTCTTCCTACTAGTCCTCATGTTTCCATTCCCAATTCACCACACGAAGTGAACCAATTTCACCCATCAACTTACCGTTTACCTCTCCAGTTACCGATCACCACCATCAGTCAGCATCACCCTCTCCTAACCGATCTCCCTTACCGGTCACACCTCCCTTAGCCGATTCTACTCCTCCATTAGAAAACCTTAGACAAGAATCAGTCAGGCAAGACCTCCCTAGGGAAGTGAGAACAGTAAGAGATCATCCCTTAGAAAATGTGATAGGTGATGTCTTTGGACCTAGAATGACTAGAGGCCAGTTAAGAAATTTGGAGGATCAACATGGATTATTTTCCTCTGCTATGGTCTCCAATATAGAACCAAAGAAGACTGAAGAAGCACTAGATGACCCCAGCTGGGTAGAAGCTATGCAAGAAGAGCTTAACCAGTTTGATAGATGTAAAGTTTGGGAATTAGTGCCTAGACCTAGTGATCAAACAGTGATTGGAACGAAATGGGTTTATAGAAATAAATTGGATGAGTCTGGAAAAATAATTAGGAACAAGGCTAGACTTGTAGCTAAAGGATATAGGCAGGAAGAAGGCATAGACTATGATGAGACTTTTGCACCCGTAGCTAGATTAGAAGCCATTAGGTTATTCCTTGCCTATGCAGCCTACAAAGAATTTAAGCTATATCAAATGGACGTGAAAAGTGCCTTTCTCAACGGTGAACTTCAAGAGCTTGTATATGTTGATCAACCACCAGGATTTGAAGATTCCAAGAAGCCTAATCATTTCTACAAATTGAATAAAGCTTTGTATGGCCTCAAGCAAGCACCTCGAGCATGGTATGAAACTCTCTCCAAATTCCTACTTAGTGAGAAGTTTGAACGAGGTAAAATCGACACCACTTTATTTATTGCAAAGCACAATGGTCATTCATTGTTAGTTCAAATATATGTTGATGACATAATTTTTGGATCTACTAACGAAAAATTGTGCAAGAGATTTGAGAAGCTTATGAAGAGCAAATTTGAGATGAGCATGATGGGTGAGCTAACATTTTTCCTTGGACTTCAAGTCAAGCAAACCCAAGAAGGTATCTTTATTAATCAAGCCAAATACACCAAAGATTTAATCAAGAAATTTGGTCTTGACTCTGCTCATCCTCAAAGCACTCCAATGGCCACCAATGTCCACCTGGACAAAGATGAATCCGGTAAGAAAGTAGATATGACACTCTACCGAGGTATGATAGGATCTCTACTTTACTTAACCGCAAGTAGGCCAGATATCATGTTTGACATATGTGTATGTGCTAGATTTCAAGCTGACCCTAGAGAATCTCATTTACAAGCTGTTAAAAGAATTATTAGATATCTTGTGGGAGGCTATGAGCTTAGGTGCAGTGGTATCCAAAAGATTCATCATTTACACTAATTGGCTATTCAGATGCAGATTTTGCAGCTTGTAGGGTCACCAGGAAAAGTACTAGTGGAACTTGTCAATTTCTAGGTAACTGATTGGTTTCCTGGTCGTGCAAAAAACAAGCATCAATTTCCACTTCTACAAGCGAAGTGAGTACGCATAGGCTGGGGAGTTCTTCATGTTCACAAATTCTATGGATGAAGCAACAACTAGTAGACTATGAAATCCCTCAAGAAGTATGTCCTATCTATTGTGATAACACCTCGGCTATCTTAGTCTCCAACAATCTGTGATGCATTCAAAGACCAAGCACATAGACATCAAATACCACTTCCTCGAGGACCATGTTGAAAAGGGTAACATTGTTCTTTTAAAAGTCCATACTTGATTATCAATTAGGCGATATCTTGACAAAACCATTGGACATTAAAAGATTTGAATTCCTTAGAGGAGAACTAGGCATGATTGATATTCGATAAATATTATGTGCTAACTTTGCTATACGTGTAAGCTATCAACAAGATCAATGGTGGTTTCTCTCGCTTCTTCGATGCTTGCGTGTGCTCGTTTACCGGTATCCACTAACTTAGGTAAGGCAAGACTCCCTTTACCGGTCCTCTTACTGAGCATCCGATCGGTAAATGGTGTCCCTAACCGATGGTCCCTAACCGGTGCAAGTTACCTTGCCGATCATTCCCTTACCGACGAACTACGGCCGGATCGAAATTCCCAATCCGCCATTAACCGGCTCGTTTTTCATCATTGCCTAAGGTCACTTCAATCTTTTCAGCCGCTGCAGTCTGTCACCTACCCTTTACCTGTTCCTCATGCCCCTATGCACAAGATATATATCAATTTTAAATAATTGATCAAAAAGGTAATCTCTGTATCGTTCCTATTTATCAAAAAGGTTATCTTTTTGTTCTTTATTACATTTTGATATAACTGCTGCACACATGTTCTTATTCCGTGAAATAAAACTGTCAATTAATGTGCACGACAGTTAAAAACGTTTAAGCTACTTTTGTTTTAACCAACACACCTCTTCATCTTCCCGCTCTTTTGTTTCGTATAAAAGGATTTCAAAATCACTTTTTCAAAACTTCTGGATTTTCTCTCTCTCTAAAGAACTAAGGCAATCGGCAATCCACACTCATTCTTCATCTTCTCCATCTGTGTCTTCCTTCATCTTTCTCAAGATCTCTGGTATGTCTTTTGAATCTTAAAGTTTGAATGCATGTAGACTCCCAGTTTTCTTATAATCCTAAAATCATTTAGCAACTCTCAAAATCATTTGAAATAGATCTCTTTGATTTTAACTTATATTGTTTGTTGTTTATTTGATTCACAGATGGCTCCTGCAATCAAGAAAGACATTTATGGAGGTTACATTCTCTCCAGCTTCTTCGACTCCGATGAAGGCCGTGCCATTGAAGCCCTGTTTATTGCCGCCGGAGTTATTTCGTTCGCGATGCCTGAAGGGAATGAAGATATTTACTATGAGATGGTCAATGAATTGTTTGAGAATGGTGTTGTGGATGAAAATGAAAATATAATTTCTCTTCTTCTTGGTGTTCCGTTACTTTCGGCCCGGCCACCATTCTTCTTTGCCTTCCCCAATCTCTCTTCCACCGGTCCATCTTCTATCTCCATGAAAGATATGATTGCTGCCTGGGCAAAGGTTCGTGGTTCTGACCCTTTCGTTACCGGTGAGGCAAACAAGAAGGCTGGATTTGATGCCGTTTATCATGCAATTGCCGATATAGTGGACCGATGCTTCATTTGCCGGTCAGGCTCCCATCATTGTATCACCATGATACAATGGGAAGCCATAGCCGCTATCATTATTGGTGGAGAATTCAACTGGTGCTCCTTTCTTTACCGGATAGTCTTGATTGCATTCAAGAAGTTTCAAAAGGAGAGACCAACTTCCAAGCCCAACAAAGCCAAACCCTGTCACTACTTGATGATTAGCCGAGCCCTCAGATCTATTCCAGCTGTTCGTCAAGCTTCTGAGAATCAACCAATGTATCCACAATCCTTCTGCAAAGCCTTTGACAAGTTTGACATGATTAGAGCAATCAAGGAATCCACCGGTAAGCCAACCGGTAAGCCGTCTGAGTCTTCCACCGGTAAATCAACTGGTAAGTCTGATGAACCTGCTCCCAGTAAGCCAGTCGGCAAACCCACCGGCAAGCCAGCTCAAAAGAAGAAACCCTCTTGCCGGCCAAAAGTTGTTCAGCATACCGAAGCTCCTGCTCCCAAACCTACCTTACCGGTCAAGAGGAAGTTACTTGATGAATCTGATGATGATGATAATCAACCCATTGCCACTATCCTCTCCCTAACAAATGAAAGCTACAGCCAGAAAGTCTGCGCCTCCTCCTTCCAAAAGATCCAAGCCAATCCAAAAATCTTCCCAACAAATAGCCAGAGAAAATGCTGAGAGAAAGAGAAGGATTGAGGTGGCACAGGCACATTCATTCCTTTTATTCCCAAAAGACTCTTTGACCACAACTTCCTTACCGACAAAATTCCTTTCACCGGTCAGTCATCATCTAGACCGGTAAGCCGTTGCCATCCCATCAGAAACCCCACTTTCCATATCTACCATTACAACCCTTGGCTAGTCAATCCCACTTTTGTTCCCTCTCCAACCTGGGTGTATCCTATTGATCACTTACCTCCCTTTCTTCGTAGATTGTTGCAATTTCATGAGACCCATAAAGATTCAGTTCCAGTTGGTGATATTTCTGATTATGTTGATTTTGATAACATTCATGAGGAAAATGGTCTCTATTACACCAAGCCTTGCCTGTTGAGCGAATATGATATCTCTTTATCTAGAGATAGTCTCCTTAAAATTTACAACAGGTATTTCGATTTGTTGCCTCCAATGTGGAATGCCATTTACTTGGCCCAGGATAGGCTTAGGCAAGATATGATGGTACAGGTGGTCTGGATTGATTTTTCCATGCTCTATAATGCTCAACAAACTCTTGAGGAATCTGACCCTTATCAGCTAGGAAGATTTGTGTTGCCTGAAGATGATCTTCCTTCATTTGACCCTGAGATAGTCAACTTGGGTCCTCGTAGATTCCAGTTCATCAAAAATGTGATGGATGTGGTACAGAATTTGGTGGATTTGAATAGAGATTTTCAGAGTATGGGTGATATCTCTTTGTCTGATTTCTTCACTTCAATTCAATCTAGCAAGAACAAATGGGCTACTATTCCTGATGAAGAGATTGAAGAAATGTTCAAGGATATAAGTGGTTCAGATAATCAAGCAAAGGGTAACAAAGATGACCAGTCAGCCTCCAGTTCTAGTTCCTCCAGTGACTCTAGTAAGTCAGGAGATGATGATGATCAATCTGGTGCTATGGTTGATCGGTCAGAGAACATTGCTGCTGAGTTTACTACTCCCTTACCGATGCAATCGGTTAGACTTGTGGGAGGAGGTATTACTGAGACCTCCCCACTTACCGCTACAATAGTTGGAGGAGGAATTGATGTTAGTATGGATGGGTTACCGGTTAGTCAACCAATGCCTCTTACCGGTGAGCTAATCCAACCGGTTAGAGATGATTTGCCGACCAGTGCACCTCTTACCGACGCTCAGTTCTATAAGAACTCGTACTCACTATATCTTATAAACCATATAATCCCACTTAGACTATCACTTTCAATACTAGTATCGTATATCTAGTCTCCACCACGAGACACCAATGTATAAATACTCACGCAAGTTATACAACCATAAACCACTCTTAATTAGGCCATATACCTAACTTCAACTAAGAGTTCACCAATTTATTTACCACCGGTACATGAGATATTTTGGGTGACCGTTACTCACGTCTATTACATAAACCAAATAACCCCCACAATCTTTAGACCATACTTTTGATCTTTAAGGCATATATGACATAATATCAAATAACGACTTATCCGCCTCAACCACACACAGAGGCAAATCAACATAGATAAGGAGACTCGCTTCTTGCGACAGTCTATCCCAACACAACAACTACTCAACCAATTCAGGTCAGGTATAACAATAATCACGGATTGTCATATCTATCACATCCACTGGCAATACATACCCACATGATCAAGACTACCATGATAATCAAGTATGATTCGAGGTACTCTCCCATAGGAGTAGAAACCTCCAGCACATAATGCAAATTCTTGGACAGTTTATGCAAATGAAAGCAAAAATATGCAATGCCACATAAGAATAAGATGAACTGGGATCCATAAAAGTATGACCCCTAACTCCTGAGATAGGTAATATACCTCTAATAACTGCGGAGGAGTCTATCTCTCCATTCGGTCTCATCATGTTCCCATACTACTCACATTTCCTTGATTCCTTGGGTGACCATTACAATTTTCCGCCATTAGAACAAACTCCTGCATTAAACACTCGACGTCAGTTATCACACACTCTCACTCAGCTAGACTCTACCCGAGAATTCTAACCGAGCTCTGATACCAACTGTGAGGACCCCAACCCGGAACCTACATGTGTCCCGAGTTAAAGCGTCCCCAATAGAACTCAAACCACCTAAACTTTTTAAAACTTTGATTTAACTTACAACTTAAACATACTTAACAAAACCATTTCCAAATAACTTCATTCCTCTCTACTCGGAAGGAAGAGTTGAATAACTTGTAAAAGTAACAACCTGCTTTAATTACAAAAGACTTTAGTTAATATGTAGAAACTAAGTTTTATACACACCAACTCCACAAAGGAATTATACCAAAATACATTTTCTACACCAACCTATACGTACCCCGACAAATCCAAAATACCACATCCGAACTCCTTTCCGTCCTCACTTGGCCGGTCCGCCTGTCTCATGATCTAAAAACATTAAAGGGAGAGGGGTGAGAATAAATCTCAGCAAGTTATTATGAATGCAACAATATGCCAAATAAAATGCAACACATAACAAGTTGCATACAACACATTGGAAAAACAGTAAACACCTTCCATTACCTTGGTTTACCTTTTCCCGTCTGAACAATAGTCGTACAACATTGGGTATAATACTCCAATCTTAGGTGAGCTGCTTAAGCAATACTCACATCTTATAAGACCCATTTTTCAGGGAACCATATAAGATAGTAGCAACTCTGTAAGGCTTTTGGCTCACTACAGATGCTATAACCCCGACCTATGGCCACAGGAGGGGACGGTCACAGATATAACATAATCCGATCACATTAGGTCACACTTCCATAATTGACCGTATTATGTTATACCCCCAACATCAACTGATTAACACATTATCAAGCATATAATAGTTACTTGAAATATAATCCACAAAGGGGATAAGCAATATAGCCACATGGTAAAATATACTCATGTTCAACCAATATCATAGTGCAACATTTAAGCAATATAACCACATGGTAAAATATACTCATGTTCAACCAATATCATAGTGCAACATTTAAGTAATACACAATACATAGCACAGTCAATGAATATGAGATCAAATAAGGTAACAATATAACCGAATAATCCACACTTGGGATAACGATATAATAATATGCCACATAATCCACCCTTGGGATAACAATGTCACCATGTACCATAAATCATTCCTATGAAGTCATTACACAACCTCGGATATCCTTAATAAAAATTCATGATCTACTTCCCAAGTTCGAACCACATTGGTGAAGTACGAATCAAGCTTAACAACCATTTTCCGAACAATTCCATATTACAAGGTCTCTATAGAGATTCAAGCTAAATTTATCAAGTTGAAGTCACATTACTTAAGTGGCCCAAAAGCTCTACTTGAATCTAGGTTGAAAAGGATTGATTCCTATCCGAAATGGGATTAGGTTCTATTAATTTATAATGGTTAGAAGTCATGTTACTAGGTTGTGGGTAACAATCAGCAAGAAAGGAGATTAAAGCAGTTCTGCACTATGGGCGACCGCCCTTGCCACTTGGGCGACCGCCCAAGTGGGTTTTCAAAAGGAATTCAAGTTACTGTCAAGATGGGCGACCGCACACCCAAACTTGGGCGACCGCCCAAGAAGATTTCCAAAGAAGACATGTTTCTGCCCTCGCTGGGCGACCGCTCGAGGCCCCGTGGGCGACCGCCCAAGGGATTTCACCAAATTTTAATTTCAATTTCCAAATTTCCTATGTTCTTCTCCTTAATCAATCTCTCCCAATTTAAGTGCTCAAGAAGGGAACCCCAAATGTTTTACTACCTCCCTCCAAATCACTTAGCCCCAAAATAACATAAACCTAATTTATTTACCACTAACTTTTCCACCCATTTCACTACCACATTTCAAGTTAAATTTCTAAAACTAACTCCACCCATTTCTTACACATTAAATCAACTTCTATGAACAATGATATCATTCTATGTCATTCACCCATTTCCTAAATCTTCAATAAGAGTTCTAAGCATTTAACAACCATCATAGCAACAAGAACAACATTTAAAAGTTCATGAGCATTTATTGAAGGAAAGGGTCATAATAACTCACCTTAGGAAATAAGAGGTGGATTAAGGATTTTCTTGGCTTGATCAACTCTCCTAGATGCATCAATCACGAAAGTACAACTTGATTTGAAAATGGAGAAGAAATGAGCTTGCTAGAAGTCTTGGAAGGTGAGGCTTTCAAAATGGATCTTCCATGGAAATTTTGTAAGAAGAAAATGGAGGAGAAGAATGAGGAGGATGGAGAGTAAGGGAGAAGTATGGGGAGGTATGGTTAGTATTGACTTAAGAGGGAAAAAGGAGAGGAATTTAGGGGAATGGCCCCCCACTCCAAACTTCCACCATAAACTCTTTCAATCATTTTAAAAATAACCCTCCTAACCCAAAACATTTTATTTGTCCATTTTATTACCACTCCACCCTATTACTTTATTTATTTTTAATTATTTTGATTTAATCAAATACTTTAATTTACTTTCATTTTATCCCTAGGCTTTTGAATTATATCCTAACCATTTCAACTTAACCTAAATATTAAAGGCATAGAATAAGCACATAAAGTTAACATTAATATTAAAAGCATATAATATGATACTAAAATTAGTACCTAGGGTTAGGGTCGTTACACTCACTCCCCCTTAAAGAAAATTTGTCCCGAATTTGACTGTCACTTACCTAAATGTTCAACCCGCCTCGGTTACTTATGTATACCTCAGACTCCAAGTCCCAAATAGTCTCTTCAATGTTATGATTCTTCCCCAATATTTCTAATTCCATTAATTAATACGGTATTACAACTTAATGTTCCAAGAATACCATACAAATATCACTAACCCAAATTTTCACGACCTCAATAAAAATATAAATAAATAAAAGTATTACAACTTAAGTCACCAAATACATTACGATATTACCTTTAAAACTTCAAGTACTCTATAAGATGCTCCAAGCCAGTCTATAAGTCAAATCACCAACCTTTTCTCAAACTTCAAATGGATTAACAACCTTTGGTGCCAATTTACCTTAGGCCTTGTTTCACCAACCTCACCCCAACAAATTGGAGATCGATATTTTCTTCCCGAACCACGCCTCATACGGTTCTATCTCAATGCTAGAATGATAACTGCTATTATACACACCCAACCACTGGTAACCATACGTCCTATCGACTACTAAAATCCATTGTACATGCCCGTAGCATATCCTCAACAATAAGAAATGATTCCTCAAATTTTCACAAGGTTAAACTTAATAGCATTCATACATTCCCAAAAGGACCTTACCAAATGGTGTCTATCCAATCCCTTTAATACTATGGGGTTTATACAATCAAACTATCCCCTAACATATATGAGGACTTGATCAAAGAATCTCATCACTATATACATATATAATGAGTAGAAAATACAATCAACTTTCTATAATCAAAACAACATACTCCTTTTTACTTCCAAGGCAACCCAATCACAAAATCCATCCTGATAATACTCTCAAGTTCAATCTAGAACTCTAAATATTTTAATAAATCTTCTAACGTCAATATTCTATTTTCACATTTGTGACCAAACCGCCTTATGTCTTGACTCACTTGAAACGAGTTATTTCAATTATCTCGTCCACAATTCTCATAATACACACATTAAACAACTGCCCATGGAATAATAAATATGGACATGCTAATAAGACCCTGGTTCCATAAACGGAATATTAATCGACCATATTTCACAGTTCAATGCTCCAATTATGTTCAGGTCCAGTGACAGATCAATATCCGAATCAAATGGTTGGCCGCCCACAACGGAGCCGATCCAACTCCAATACAAAAACCGAGTCTACTGCGACCGTCACATTAATAACCCCACAATTTATCAAATCATTTCTCGGATCAAAACTTTAATATAATTAATCACTATAGGGGAACTAGGTTGCCTTTCTACTTGCTTCTGTACAAATTATATCTTTAGAATACCAAGACTTTCTAAAATTTACAACATCTTTCAGAATTCCAAGGAATAGATAAAAAGAGATCCAGTGAGACTCGAATGGTTTATTTATTTAAAACCGGCCCATACCAGTTTTAATTAACTAAACCACTCACAATTTTAAGAAATTTTTAAAAGATTGATAAGCTAACAAAACTAACTCGAGTGATTTAATTATCTACCACCGTCCCATACCAGTGGTAGATAATTAAATTACTCCCAGGTTTTAATGTACACAACAACGGTTCACTGACCTTAATAAATCAAACTATCCCCGAAGGGCACAATTGCTCATACCGAAGTTCAATATACCATCCAAAGTTGTAAAGCACATTTAAAACAATTCTAACAAAATATTCTTGTTTGACCTCTATTTATAGTGTAGCCACCACTCATAATATTTTGTACTTAGTCAAATTCTCTATAAGAAAACAAAATCTCGTAATACTAATACTATCTTCTATAATTCACTAAAACATTCATTAAGATAATAAACTTGGTAAATCATCTTCAATTCAATAATTCCTCAAGTTGAATATTCAACACTTTTACTTAATTTGAGTCATCTATTCCCTACCTTTGATATTGGTATTGTACTTAGTGACAACGTATTGCATACATTAAGTTTCTGATCAATTACCATGATTTCTAAATAAGAAACTATAATTGGAACTCACATAGATCAATCATCCCCAAATTGCAATTAAACATCAACAGTATAAACTAACTTACCTCTCACTAACCATCAACAAACTCAAAATCCGCATAACGTCAATACCTTCCCAAGCATCACATCACTCTCTCATATGAGTCACACAACTAAGTCAACACATAGGGTATAATCATCCTAAAGTTTTCTGCCTTCCAATAAGATTTATCCTCATTTTACATTCTCAACTAATGATAATCGTTTCTCAAAACAAACCATATACATATATTATCAATTCCTGAAGTTGATCCTATAAGTCACCAATAACTACATCTATTATACTTCTTCACATCTACCCTATTTACCTCTCCATAACTAATACACAACCACAAGTCTAACGGTCATACTAGATATAAATGTTGTCTTAAGTATATCCTTAAAACAAATATTCACTGTAATTGTAACACCCCAAAAATTCAACTAATAACCATTGAGTATTCTACTAGTTTCTAAAATCAGTCATACAAATCATCAACAAGTGATAACGAATACTTATTCTTCACAGTTACCAATTTGAGATCTCCATAATCTATAAATAACCACCAAGTATCATCTTTTCTAATTATAATAATAATTTATCCCTACGGAGATTCGCTAAGTTTATTATCTTCTTTATCAATTAATTTACCAAGTTGAGTCATCAATTTCATTATCCCAATTAGTCCTCTATATAGGAATCCGAATACCAAAGTAGCACCTCATATCAACTCAAAGCCTCAATATCTTGGCATGATACCTGATGGAAACCCATTTTGAAACTCACATGGAAAACACCACGTAGTCAACTTATAGGATAATATCACCTACAAGAATATCTGATTTCCTATTCAAGTTAATAGCAAGAATACAATCAATCTCTCATTAGAGAATATACTTATAGCACATAAGGCAATTACATGTCAGTTCTATAAGAACTCGTACTCATTATATCTTATAAACCATATAATCCCACTTAGACTATCACTTTCAATACTAGTCTCGTATATCTAGTCTCCACCACGAGACACCAATGTATAAATACTCACGCAAGTTATACAACCACAAACCACTCTTAATTAGGCCATATACCTAACTTCAACTAAGAGTTCACCAATTTATTTACCACCGGCACATGAGATATTTTGGGTGACCGTTACTCACGTCTATTACATAAACCAAATAACCCCCACAATCTTTAGACCATACTTTTGATCTTTAAGGCATATATGACATAATATCAAATAACGACTTATCCGCCTCAACCACACACAGAGTCAAATCAACATAGATAAGGAGACTCGCTTCTTGCGACAGTCTATCCCAACACAACAACTACTCAACCAATTCAGGTCAGGTATAACAATAATCACGGATTGGCATATCTATCACATCCACTGGCAATACATACCCACATGATCAAGACTACCATGATAATCAAGTATGATTCGAGGTACTCTCCCATAGGAGTAGAAACCTCCAGCACATAATGCAAATTCTTGGACAGTTTATGCAAATGAAAGCAAAAATATGCAATGCCACATAAGAATAAGATGAACTGGGATCCATAAAAGTATGACCCTTAACTCCTGAGATAGGTAATATACCTCTAATAACTGCGGAGGAGTCTATCTCTCCATTCGGTCTCATCATGTTCCCATACTACTCACATTTCCTTGATTCCTTGGGTGACCATTACAATTTTCCGCCATTAGAACAAACTCCTGAATTAAATACTCGACGTCAGTTATCGCACACTTTCACTCAGCTAGACTCTACCCGAGAATTCTAACCGAGCTCTGATACCAACTGTGAGGACCCCGACCCGGAACCTACACGTGTCCCGAGTTAAAGCGTCCCCAATAGAACTCAAACCACCTAAACTTTTTAAAACTTTGATTTAACTTACAACTTAAACATACTTAACAAAACCATTTCCAAATAACTTCATTCCTCTCTACTCGGAAGGAAGAGTTGAATAACTTGTAAAAGTAACAACCTGCTTTAATTATAAAAGACTTTAGTTAATATGTTGAAACTAAGTTTTATACACACCAACTCCACAAAGGAATTATACCAAAATACCTTTTCTACACCAACCTATACGTATCCCGACAAACCCAAAATACCACATCCGAATTCCTTTCCGTCCTCACTTGGCCGATCCGCCTGTCTCATGATCTAAAAATATTAAAGGGAGAGGGGTGAGAATAAATCTCAGCAAGTTATTATGAATGCAGCAATATGCCAAATAAAATGCAACACATAACAAGTTGCATACAACACATTGGAGAAACTGTAAACACCTTCCATTACCTTGGTTTACCTTTTCCCGTCTGAACAATAGTCGTACAACATTGGGTATAATACTCCAATCTTAGGTGAGCTGCTTAAGCAATACTCACATCTTATAAGACCCATTTTTCAGGGAACCATATAAGATAGTAGCAACTCTGTAAGGCTTTTGGCTCACTACAGATGCTATAACCCCGACCTGTGGCCACAGGAGGGGACGGTCACAGATATAACATAATCCATCACATTAGGTCACACTTCCATTATTGATCGTATTATGTTATACCCCCAACATCAGCTGATTAACACATTATCAAGCACATAATAGTTACTTGAAATATAATCCACAAAGGGGATAAGCAATATAGCCACATGGTAAAATATACTCATGTTCAACCAATATCATAGTGAAACATTTAAGCAATATAACCACATGGTAAAATATACTCATGTTCAACCAATATCATAGTGCAACATTTAAGTAATACACTATACATAGCACAATCAATGAATATGAGATCAAATAAGGTAACAATATAACCGAATAATCCACACTTGGGATAACGATATAATAATATGCCACATAATCCACCCTTGGGATAACAATGTCACCATGTACCATAAATCATTCCTATGAAGTCATTACACAACCTCGGATATCCTTAATAAAAATTCATGATCTACTTCCCAAGTTCGAACCACATTGGTGAAGTACGAATCAAGCTTAACAACCATTTTCCAAACAATTCCATATTACAAGGTCTCTATAGAGATTCAAGCTAAATTTATCAAGTTGAAGTCACATTACTTAAGTGGCCCAAAATCTCTACTTGAATCTAGGTTGAAAAGGATTGATTCCTATCCGAAATGGGATTAGGTTCTATTAATTTATAATGGTTAGAAGTCATGTTACTAGGTTGTGGGTAACAATCAGCAAGAAAGGAGATTAAAGCGCCGCACTATGGGCGACCGCCCTTGCCACTTGGGCGACCGCCCAAGTGGGTTTTCAAAAGGAATTCAAGTTACTGTCAAGATGGGCGACCGCACACCCAAACTTGGGCGACCGCCCAAGAAGATTTCCAAAGAAGACATGTTTCTGCCCTCATGGGCGACCGCTCAAGGCCCCATGGGCGACCGCCCATGAGGGATTTCAGCCAGCCCAGAATTTCAATTTCCAAATTTCCTATGTTCTTCTCCTTAATCAATCTCTCCCAATTTAAGTTCTCAAGAAGGGAACCCCAAATGTTTTACTATCTCACTCCAAATCACTTAGCCCCAAAATAACATAAACCTAATTTATTTATCACTAACTTTTCCACCCATTTCACTACCACATTTCAAGTTAAATCTCTAAAACTAATTCCACCCATTTCTTACACATTAAATCAACTTCTATGAACAATGATATCATTCTATGTCATTCACCCATTTCCTAAATCTTCAATAAGAGTTCTAAGCATTTAACAACCATCATAGCAACAAGAACAACATTTAAAAGTTCATGAGCATTTATTGAAGGAAAGGGTCATAATAACTCACCTTAGAAAATAAGAGGTGGATTAAGGATTTTCTTGGCTTGATCAACTCTCCTAGATGCATCAATCACGAAAGTACAACTTGATTTGAAAATGGAGAAGAAATGAGCTTGCTAGAAGTCTTGGAAGGTGAGGCTTTCAAAATGGATCTTCCATGGAAAATTTGTAAGAAGAAAATGGAGGAGAAGAATGAGGAGGATGGAGAGTAAGGGGGAAGTATGGGGAGGTATGGTTAGTATTGACTTAAGAGGGAAAAAGGAGAGGAATTTAGGGGAATGGCCCCCCACTCCAAACTTCCACCATAAACTCTTTCAATCATTTTAATAATAACCTTCCTAACCCAAAACATTTTATTTGTCCATTTTATTACCACTCCACCCTATTACTTTATTTATTTTCAAATATTTTGATTTAATCAAATACTTTAATTTACTTTCATTTTATCCCTGGGCTTTTGAATTATATCCTAACCATTTCAACTTAACCTAAATATTAAAGGCATAGAATAAGCACATAAAGTTAACATTAATATTAAAAGCATATAATATGATACTAAAATTAGTACCTAGGGTTAGGGTCGTTACAACATCTACTGAACCGGTTAAGGAGAGTAACCTTGATGATATTCAGTTACAACAAGCCTTGGCAGCTAGCCTATTCACTGAAGGTATGGAAAAGCAGAAGGAAAGGCAAAGGACCTTAATTGAAGACTTGGCCACCCAAAAAGCCATTCCTCCAGCCTCTTCCAAAGCCAATTCACCGGTTCAGGAGGAGGATATTGACCCAGTTTTTTATGAAGACTCCCTTTCTGATTTCTATGAAGAAGACGAAGATGTTGATTTTGATGGGAATGACCCTGCAATTCCTCCAGTTTATAATGATCCTGGTCTGCGTCAGAAAGATTTGATGTCCACCTTGAACTACTATACCTCCAAGGCTTCTATTCCTCGATCTGCCGATGGAATTCCTTTATTTGATGTGCATGAGAAATTCTTCAAAGAAGTCAAGAACTCGGCCTTACTCCAATGCCTCCATCCATTGCTGATCGGCTTCAGAGGCAAAGGAGAGAAGATAGAATGGCCACCTTCATTGATGTGGTTGAAGTTATGAAAGTTGGTGCTGCTCCTGAAGATACTCCTCCAAGGTACACAAAGACCTTTGGACCCGGTGAGACAAGTTACCAGTATCAAAAGATAAAGGTTCTCAAGCTCAAGAAGCGGCCAGTTCCTCCCAAAGGCAAGGAAATCATGCCTGGAAAGGATGAACAACAATTGATTACCGATTTACCCTCTCCAAAGCCAAATAAGAAATATCCAACTTCTCTTCAACAACACAGTAGAACCATAAGGATTCATGGCCATGTTGCTACCATTGCCCCTAGACCGGTTGAGAGTACTTTGTCAACCGATAATATTTTTGTAAGGTATCTCTCATTCAATGGCCGTATAACTCGAATTTTGGAATTAAAAATCCTTAGTTGGTCGTTTGAGGTGACCAAAATGGTTGGTTTGATGCCTAATGTGACTAGGATTTCAATCATGAGAAATGGCCAACCACAGCCATTGAGCAACATTAGAGAAGCCTCTCTGCTTTTGCTTGCACTCAGAGTAATTCCCCTTCTACGGTTAAGGCAAACTGTCTTACCGTTGGCTTCTAGTGCTGCTGAGTTACTGGAGCTCTCATTTGCTGAGATGATGAGCCTTGAGCCTAATGAATTTCTTGCTCCAGCTACTCCTCCTAATTCTCAAACTGAGTTATTGGATGAGGAGATTGAAATTTCTCCTACCGGTGAAGTATCTCGAACCGTTCTGACTCCAGTAACCTCTCTTACCGATCCATCATCCCCTCTTACCGACAGACCTCTTGCCGTTCCATTGCCTTCGGTTACCGATGCTCCTTTATCGGCCAGCCAACCGGTTTCTCAGCCTGCTCATTTACCGGCTCCCTCAACCGATGATCTGAATAGACCAATAATTGCTCAAGACCTGGTTGAACTTCATGAGGCCATGCTCCAAAGTTTTGTTGAAGTAAACTCCGAATTGGCAAAGTCTTTTGTTAAGTCCAATCAGGAGGAGGATGAGAGAAGATTTGAGCGTCTGAGCACTAGTGTTGCTATGTCTCTTGGCAATTTTATGGCAGAAATAAATGCCAGAGATGCTAACATCAGAAACCTCCTACTCCAACTTGATGAAGCTCATTATGCCAACAAAGCTCTCTGTGAACAACAGATTTCTGGTCAAGCTATTATAGACCGGTCTATTGATGAGCTCAAACGGTTAGCTGAAGCCCTTAGCCGTTGCCAGCAGAGGAATCGTGAATTAGAGATGGAGTTGGCCAAAGTCAAGGCCAAAAATGAAGTTCTTATGAAGGTTAGAGAAGGAAGAAAGAAAGAAAAGGAAGAAAGATGAGAAAGAAAAGAAGAAGGAGAAGAGATCAAAGAAAGCCAAATCCTCAGATGCTGCTCCCTCACCGGTTGAAGATCCAGCAAATCCTCCAGTCGACGCATCTTGAGAATGTAACCGATGAGATATTGTCTTTCTTTATCAGTCACCGGTCTGCAATCTAATGAGAAATCTCTTACCCTTAAACTTTGTATTTTGTTGAATTCCTTTGTTTTTAATTATTTTGAATGTTCCAAATGCTACTAACCGTTTCATTTTGCAGGTCTCATTCAAAATCCTTTCAAGAGTTTTATTTTGTAGATTCATTTAAGCTTTAACTTTGTTTGTAAGCTTACTTAGGTAGCATCAAGTTGTCTTTTGACTTAGGGAATGATATATCTAATAGACATACTCTTTATCATTCTTTTACTAAGTTAAAAAGATGCTGCCTAGGATGATTGGACTTAAGCAATTAAGAGGAGATTGTTAGTCAAATATATGTTTAAGTTTAGAATTGCTTAATCCCAATCATAACAAGCATTAATGTGGACCCCTAATTTAATTAGATCAAATAGAACTTTTCTATGTATGTTAGGTCCCCTTAGTGCATGTGCCAGTGTTTTTATTATGTAATTTTCTCAAGCCTTGAAGACTTGAAGACCCGAGATTTTCCATCTGCAATGTGAGTTACTCCTTGAAGCTGTCTTACCGGTTGAGCTGTCTTACCGGTTGAGCTATCTTACCGGTTAAGTTACCGGTCCTGCATCTCTATTATTGGTCATGTCACTTTACCGGTTAATGCTTACTCTTCAAGCTTCCTCCAGTTTGCAGCTTGCCGATGCATTTATTGTTCCCAACTACCAAGCCATCAACTTTAACTAAAGTTGGTAAAGCAAGCATGCTGACATGACATCTCTGCATCAAATCAGTACCTTCTTAGAGAATGTCAAAGTAACCAGTAGTCACAGCGCCCCAACTAATCTGTGGAAATCCTCTCTATCCAATCTCAGGCATTTAATGAAAGGATCTTTTCATTTAATGCCTGCCAGTCCAAGTCATCATTACAACCTCTTCAAAGACAACGGCTCCTTTTCAAAAACCACTATAAATGGTTTCCTCGGAGCATTGAAGAAGGTTGGTGCATTTATGATCCTTGAGAGTGAGTTGCTCTGAACTACCAACCTGCAAATCTCCTAGTTCAAAGCATTCAAAGCAAGTCCCCTCTTTCACTAGACATCTCTGTAGGACTTAAACACTGAGCACCTCAATCAATACTGTAGTGTTCCCATATTAGATTATTCATGGAACACATTGATTGATTCACACACAACACCCTAGAGAAATCAGCTCATCTTGTGAGCACATCTCTAGAAAACACCAGGTCTTTATTGTAGCACGATCCGTTAGTGGTCACCTTTAGTTTGGCAGCCTTCAATCATTGGCTTGCAACTTGTAATAGGTAGGAACCATTAATATAGTAGTGCACTTTCACAAATCCAAGTTCTGACCAAACTTGGTAGAGGACGTAGCAGTTATTTAACACTGTGAACCTCTTCAAACAATGTGTCATTTCTTTGTGTGTTTGTTCATTTATTGTTATGTTGTTGTAACTAGTTGATAATCTCTCAACTAGTCACAACCTATTGAATCAACTTACTGCATAACTTGTTTGTCTTACTGGAAGATAAAATTTGTCCTTGTTATTGTTGCATGAGTTTTTCTTTGACTTACTGGTCTTTAAACTTCACCTTACCGGTTCTCTATCCGCTGTGCAAAATCACTTTACCGGTTAGCTATTGTATTATTTCAAAGACTAAAAGTTTTCACCAAAAGTTTTGAACAGGCTATTCACCCCCCCTCTAGCCTGATTCCTACCATTTGGGACCTAACAAATTCAACCTAAACTGTTCTTTTTTTTTTTTTCACTTCCACCACAGCAGTTACAGAACCTCTGTTCCTGCACAATAACATTTCTCTTCTTCTTCTTCTTCTCCTAACCAAGCAGCTCTTGGTTTTTTATTGTTTATTTTGTGTGTTATTTTCTCATATTTTTCAATTTATATTATTGTAATTGTTATTCAGTTTCTTGGCAATTTTATTTTATCCAACTTTGTTGTTCAAGGGTGGGCTTCCCATCTTAGTTAGGAAATATCAAATATGAAGTAAGGTTTGTATTTGCATTTGAGATAAAAAGACAGTTAGACTCGACAGAAAGAAGGGAAGACAAATAGGCTCAACGAATTTGGGGTGCGGCTACTACTTATAGCTGCTGGATTGCTGAACGGGGAATCAAATATTTGAAGATTAGCTCTGATTCCATGTTTACTCTACCTATTATATGTTAACCATCTGATTAGTTTTAAAAACTTATATGTCAAAACTTCTTCAATTCAATTAGAATAAAGCACTTGAATTTTCATAAATAGTTGCTCCTCCATTTTATTTTCTTAACCTAGGTGACCATATTCTATAAAACCTCTCATGCTTTATGCAGTTGTATCTCCTAATTGAAGTTTCTATTAGTATTTTATCTAAATCTCCAGAAACTATCATCACTTAAATAATGTTTCTTTACATATGTCATTTATTAGCAAAAAAATGTCTTTCAACTATCTTATCTCTACATTAATTTGCATTTGAGGAACCAAAACTTATTAAAATGTGATTTCTATGTCCCATTATAAATGTCGATGTACCCGATTTTTGAAATCAAACGGAGTCGCCACGCCATTTTTGTTTTAAGGGCCAAAACTTTAAAAAATGCCCGGAATCAAGAGATTCGAGTTCGGAGGTCACGTTACGCGCCAGGAAGGACATTAGTGTGCACCCGGAACGCCTCATAAAACGAGTCTTCCAAGCTCAAAAACCATTTGTTTGTGTATGTGTGTGTGTGTGTGTTTCTTTGGCCAAAACAAGTTGAAACTGAGAAAAGTAAAAATTGGGAATTCTTTTTAAGACCTTAAACTGATCCCATGATTTTTTGGATGATTTTTGGGTTGAGATTTGGTACTCAAAAGACCTTTTGAAGTTGAAAAACACTTCTGCCAGAATGAAAAAGGCAGTGGACACTTGATTTTGAAATGGACTTTAGAGCTTTAAGATCTCTGAATCTGGGAAAAGTATGGGAATGAAAGTTGTTCAAAACACCTCAAATAAGGTTTATGTGAAATAACTTTCCATTTTGGAGATGATTTGAGGGACCAAAACCTTCTGGAAATCTCAGATATGAAACCTGTATTTCCAGAGACTGATGAACTGACCTTTAAAAGAAAAATGAGAAAAGGGAGTTTTACTCACGAAAAAAATAAAGTAAAAATATGTATGGAAATCTATGGATGTTGTCTACAAAAAGTGTTTTGTAATCAACACCAAATTCCAAGTTTATCTGTGTCCAAAAAATTAGACCATGGACAGAGGTCTTAGAAAATTGCTACTGGACAGCAACTTCTCAAGAAGGAAATTGTGGTTTTAAAGGGGGTTTTGCATCCATGCTTGTCCCCATTTCCCTAGGTTTTGATTAGTAGTCACTAGAAATTTTAGTGGTGATCTACTATATCAAACCATCCTTGGGGTACATTAGGACTTAAGTATTTCATTTGCTTGGGAAGGGGAATTTTGTAGAGATGAAATTAAAGAGAAAAATCAACTAGAGATTTAAAAATGTGGACCATTTGAGATGGTCATTCATGAAGATGAACTTCAAGATGACCATCTTAGGTCAAGACTTAAGTTAAACTAGACATAAAGTAAATCAAAGTGAGAAGAACAAGATGAACAAGAAGTTAAAAGGGAGTTTTAGGGTTTGGAGAAGGAGGGCTTTACCAATGGTGACACCCTATCTTCCTAGGCTTGGAATTTGACTTGAGGAGTATCAAGATTTGGTATTTGACTTGAGGAGTATCAAGATTTGGTGTTTGAATTTGTGTTTGAGTGGATTCAAGGCTTGAATGTGTTTAGGGTTTGATGATAGAGTTGATCATAGAGAAAACAAGTAGATAACACTTAA
This sequence comes from Adenophora triphylla var. japonica, assembly GCA_022495995.1. Classification (NCBI taxonomy): domain Eukaryota; kingdom Viridiplantae; phylum Streptophyta; class Magnoliopsida; order Asterales; family Campanulaceae; genus Adenophora; species Adenophora triphylla. The sequence goes on from JAFEMH010003143.1 coordinate 50,290, forward strand.
GTCCTCTATGTTTTCTCCCTAATCTTCCTCTTGAGTAGTGTTTTAAGCTTGAGCTTGATGTGTTTAAGAGTGATTTGAGAATGTTTGAAGTGAATTTGGGAAAGGTTCAAGAGAAAATGGTGGCAATCTAAGGATTCCCACTGTTTTCTCTCTATTTTCGCCGTAATACGCCTTCGTGAGTAAAATGTGTTGTGTAAACTGAGAGAGGAGGGTTCAATTTATAGGCCCCTGTGAGAAGCAAACATGTCCGCGCGGATCTCCTCGACAGCGTGCACTGTTCATCTGCTACAGTGCTGGATTTTGGACAGGAGGAATATTTTTCAAAAAATCAAACAGAAACTGTTTTTCAACTTGCTGTTTCGGGATTTTCTTAATTCTTTTGCTTTTTGAGATTCCTTTGAAGATTTATCTTTAAATAGCAATGCCCATTTCACCCTTACTTTGTTAGAAAAGTTAGGAATGTTAGGAATGTTAGTAATGTTATAACTTTCGTTAATTTTCTAACGAAAATGCTAACAAGATCAAATTGGAGCACTTACAGTAGCCCCTCGGCGACGGCGCTTTCGAAGGAAGCGGGGTCATCGATAAGAGTAAGGCTCCATATTTGGCAGGATGATCAAGTGATCGAGTGGCTGAACCTATTTAATAGGCTACCTACGTATCCTTGAGAGGAATCAAGCCAGCCGTAGTTCGGGTCTTTGACCCTGGAGATGGTGGCGTTTTAGGTGCCTCGAACCTGATGAGCGAGTTCTCATCGGTTCTTTGGAAGAAAACTCTGCCGGGGATAGGAGACGACCATTTTCTGGCCCTGGTGGCTAGAGTCGTACATTGGCTCTGCTAGGGATAGGAATGACCATTTTCGGTCTGATGGCTAGAGTCATACATTGGCTCTGCTGGGATAGGAATGACCATTTTCGGTCGATGGCTAGAGTCATACATTGGCTCTGTGGGGATAGGAATGACCACTTTCGGTCGATGGCTGAACCTAATGATAGGCTACCTACGTATCCTTAAGAGGAATCAAGCCGGTCGTAGTTCGGGTCTTTGACCCTAGAGTGACTGTTTTAGGGTGTCAACCTAAGATTTGACTATTTTTGGGAAGCTGCCCTAAGATTTGACTATTTTTGGGAAGTCACCCTAAGGTTTGACTATTTTTGGGAAGTCGCCCTAAGGTTTTGACTATTTTGGGGACGTCGCCCTATGACTTGACTATTTTGGGGAAGTCGCCCTATGGTTTGACTATTTTGGGGAAGTCGCCCTATGACTTGACTATTTTTGGGAAGTCACCCTATGATTTGACTATTTTGGGAAAGTCGCCCTATGACTTGACTATTTTGGGGAAGTCGCCCTATGGTTTGACTATTTTGGGGAAGTCGCCCTATGACTTGACTATTTTGGGGAAGTCGCCCTATGGTTTGACTATTTTGGGGAAGTCGCCCTATGACTTGACTATTTTTGGGAAGTCACCCTATGAGTTGACTATTTTGGGGAAGTCACCCTATGATTTGACTATTTTGGGGAAGTTGCTCTATGACTTGACTATTTTGGGGAAGTCGCCCTATGATTTGACTATTTTGGGGAAGTCACCCTATGATTTGACTATTTTGGGGAAGTCGCCCTATGACTTGACTATTTTGGGGAAGTCGCCCTATGGTTTGACTATTTTGGGGAAGTCGCCCTATGGTTTGACTATTTTGGGGAAGTCGCCCTAGGACTTGACTATTTTGGGGAAGTCGCCCTAGGGTTTTGACTATTTTGGGGACGTCGCCCTAAGGTTTAGACTATTTTGGGGACGTCGCCCTATGGGTTTGACTATTTTAGGGAAGTCGCCCTATGGTTTTGGTTTTTAGGGGATGGTTGCTTTCCTCGTGTTGTGTGTGATAGCGTTTTAGGTGCCTCAAACCTTAATGATGGCATCTTAGGTGCCCTGAACCTTGACGATGGCGTCTTAGGTGCCTCAAACCTTGATGATGGCGTCTTAGGTGCCTCGAACCTTGATGATGATGGCGTCTTAGGTGCCTCCAACCTTGATGATGATGGCGTCTTAGGTGCCTCGAACCTTGATGATGGCGTCTTAGGTGCCTCGAACCTTGATGATGATGGCGTCTTAGGTGCCTCGAACCTTAATGATGATGGCGTCTTAGGTGCCTCGAACCTTGATGATGGCGTCTTAGGTGCCTCGAACCTTGGTGATGGCGTCTTAGGTGCCTCAAACCTTGATGATGGGTGATCTGGAGGTGACAACTTGTTTTGAAATGATTTCCTTCGATGTTCATATCCTTTCGTTGGGGACAGACTTCGAGGGGGATAGACAGTCTTTTGGTGGATTTCATTTGAAGGGATCGGTCTTACGTTTGCTACCGGAGGTGAAAGAGACGGAATTCCGTTGGCTTTTGTCAGGGATGAACCTAAGTTGAGGTTTAGTTGTATTGTATGAACTTAAATGAGGGCTCAGTTCAGGAGTATAAACCTAGATCGAGGTTGAGGGAGACTATTTGAGGGCATTCTCGCAGGGGAAGATTAGAGCTTACGATGATTATCGGGAAAAAGGGTGACCGTGTCGGTCAAGCGGCTGGACCTATGGTAGGCTACCTACGTATCCCGAGTGGGAATCAAGCCAATCGTAGTTCGAAATCGACTGGATAGTTAGGAACATGTTCAGGATCTTGGGTTTTTTGATAATTCGAAGGCTGTCACCTTAAGGAATTAAAGCTTACGTCGCTATTTGCGGAGATAGAGATAGCTAAAGCTATGGGTAATCATGCAACATTTGTGGATGTATGCATATTTTTGAGATATGTTGAGGGACTAACGTACCTTTGCTGTGCTTACCTGTAGGAGAGCAAGTTGCGGGGGCTATGTGGTAGCTGATAGTGTTGAGAGTCTTGATGTATCTGATCGGGATGTTGAGACATTTAGGGGCGTGAGGTACCTCTGACCGATTGGCATTTGAGAACTTGGCGTCCCTGGCCTACTTGCTTTTGAGAACTTGATGCCTCTGATCGATTTGCATTTGAGAACTTAGTATCCCTGACCTATTTGCATTTTGAGAACTTGGCGTCTCTAACCGATTTGTATTTGAGAACTTGGCGTCCCTGACCTACTTGCCTCTGAGAACTTGGTGTCTCTGATCGAATTGCATTTGAGAACTTGGCGTCCCTGACCCATTTGCATTTGAGAACTTGGCGTCCCTGACCACATTGTATTTGAGAACTTGGCGTCCCTGACCGATTTGCGTTTTGAGAACTTGGCGTCTCTGACCGATTTGTATTTGAGAACTTGGCGTCCCTGACCGATTTGCATTTTGAGAACTTGGCGTCTCTAACCGATTTGTATTTGAGAACTTGGCGTCCCTGACCGATTTGCATTTGAGAGCTCGGCGTCTCTGACCGTATTGTATTTGAGAACTTGGCGTCCCTGACCAATTTGTATTTTGAGAACTTGGCGTCCCTGACCGATTTGCATTTGAGAGCTCGGCGTCTCTGACCGTATTGTATTTGAGAACTTGGCGTCCCTGACCGATTTGCATTTGAGAGCTCGGCGTCTCTGACCAATTTGTATTTTGAGAACTTGGCGTCCCTGACCGATTTGCATTTGAGAGCTCGGCGTCTCTGACCAATTTGTATTTTGAGAACTTGGCGTCCCTGACCGATTTGTAGACACTGGAGGTGATCTGCACATGTTTTGCCCGGAATCATCTCTTGCCGAGAAGGGGAATTTGATTTCTCGCAATTTTGCTGAAACCATTGATTTTGGACTTTGGTAAATATCTTCCTTGTAAAGGGCAAGTCTCAACAGCGAAGCAAAATGGTCTTTCACGTTCGAATTCCTGCATTGGTTAGTAGAGAGGAAGATGCATATATGACATTCATGATGACAGATGCATGCATAGAATCAGAATGATTATGATAGTATCACTGCATATGTTTGCGAGATGATGCATTTACTTGCTTTCGAATATGTACTTAGCCTAAGCTTCTGGCAGGGAAATTATGATTTATGATCTTCAATCACTTAGGATTTTTCCTATGAGCCCTTGGGAGATTTTTGTGGGGATGCATGGTGATGAAAGGGGATGCATTGGGATGTATGTGTCTGGAGACTGTTTGGGACAGATTTTGAGCAAGTGGGGGAGGTAAGAGCCCTCGATCGCGATTTAAACAGTGGTTGTTGATGAGGTTTTTTTTTTTTTTTTTACAGTATCACATGGACCTCAATCTTGATGAGATTGGATTCGGATCCCGGGTCTTGGTTGAAAATTTCCCTCTCACTCTTGGTCATTTAAAGCTGATGCTGACAGGCTCTAGGGCACGTTGATATGAGTGAAGCTTCTTTCATTTGGGTGAGCTGTGACTTCGGATGAAACCTTGTTCGGAGAATGATTTGATGAAATTGCTAATGCAGGGAGAAACCCAGATCTTAAATTCCGATGCTATGGGAAGCTGCTATGTACCAAGTTCTGAAGCTGAAAATCTAGCTGTTGATGTGACTAGTCCTTTCTTGTGACTTGATAAAATTCAGGTCCAGAGGACCAGCTTGGCAAAGTCCAGATTTCGAAGCAGTGACTTGGCGAGGCCCTAATCTTATAACCTCGTTGTGATTCTGACATAATTAGCAGAGTCCCAATCTGATTGGTAATGCAAAGTGATCCTGAGAATAATCTGATGAAGATCGAATCTATGTTGTAGTGAGGAACCCAATGTGGACCCAAATATGACTATATAAGCCCCAGCTTGAAGAGCTGATACAGGAGAACCCGGGAGAACCGCTTAGCGAAGCCCCAGCGTGAAGAAATTCAGAGTAGTCTAACAGAGGAGGCACCCATCTTTTTCAGTCCTTAGCCAACCAGTTACTGGACAAGACTCAGAAATGTTTACGTGCAGGGGCATATCTTTTGAAAGGTGGGAATTTCTCCCGAATTTGTGTATAAATCTCTCGCTTTTGGGTTTGACTCTTTTGAGAGAGTATAAACATCACAAGGTGTGGAAAAGTGTATGGAAGCCCCTGCTGACAGAAAGACAGTGTTTGGCTCTATTTCCCTATAATGGAGAGAGAGAAGACTTGTCGAGACACTTGAAAACTTGTATTATTCATGATGATCACAAGGTTGCTTAAAACCCTTTGTTAATGTTCGGGTTATTCAACTCCTAAATCTGATATGAACAAATATTTTGATTAATCACGAGGAGAAAATCAGCTGATATTGAGAATCAAGCTCGGAAGAACGGAAAGTGTATAGGGACGATCCTTGATGAGACCGGATTTTTTTTTTGAGATTTGTTTGTGATTTCGACCGGACCATTTCTGGTTGCCTACGTTCCCTCCATTATAAAGAGCTCAGGTCGCCGTAGTTCGGGCGAGTCCCGAATGAAAAGAGAACGAATGTTGAAATTCGAGGATCTGAGGACCTTTGGGGATTTTGAGGATTGAATAACATATCCCCTTAGAGTGTCCATGAAAGACACGGATGCGAAGCCCCAGTGGGACATCCACGACAAGTGTTTGTGGAGTAGAAATGAATTATGCTCACATGAATCAAATTTGAATTTGCACAATCTTTGATTGGTAATTTTGAGCCAAAATGGATTAGATTCCAATTTAAGCAAGCAATGAACCATTAATTTGATTTAGATTTTACGATGAAATTGCTATCCGATAGGAATTGCAAACTGGTTTCCGCTTCGATCGGCCATCGGGTAATTTTGGAAGTTATGACCTCTTAAAGTGAGAGGTCGGCTGGGCCTTTTACTGACTGAACCTCTAAAAATGAGAGGTTGGCTTGTAGGGATGTGTTTGGAAAATCTATGGCGGGGAAGATTGATTGCCTCTAAGAATGAGAGGTCAAATTTTGATTTTGGCCAAAGGCGAGGATAATGGCAACGGGGGTGTCCTCTGAAAGCGAGAGGATGGCTTGGGATTGGTTAAGGAAATGGTGAGAGGGAGTCCAAGCTATCGGGAACTTTTGCGAATCTTCGAGAATTCAGGCTCCCCTTTTTTTTATCATTGGAGAGTTTCTTGAGAAGTCGGGGACTTTTGCTGAATTGTGAGGATCGACGGTCCTCTTTTTTTTTTGAAGTTCTTGCTTGAATTTTTCTATTTTTTTTTGAAGAGCCTCCTGAGACGTTGAGGATTTTTGCTGAATCGCGAGGATTTTAAAATCCTTCCTTTGATAATTCGGGAGGCCCTCTTGAGGAGTTGAGGACTATCTTCCCTTCCTTCACGACTTGAGATATTTTATGCATCGCCAACTCTCGAAACTAACTTCTTTGGCGTTGCTTGGACTTCTCTCAATAAGGAGCAAAGGTGATGGCTAAACAGGGTTTCAAAACACGCCGATCTCGAAATGAAAGGTATTGTTTGGTGAGGGTGAGGTAATGGCTTTCCTATGGGTGAAAGGCTTCAACCGCAATCCCTACCGGATAACCTGAGATTCTTGCTTAAGCTTTAAATGAGAAAAGATCCATGCAAATTCATCGAACAACGAGATGATGAGGCTGATGAAAGGGATGTGAGCATATGAGATGCAAGATGGGGAGTTGGTAAGCCCCAATTTGAGAGGGATATCAATTATTTTCTCACTCCGATTAATTTAAATATTAATCATTTCAAAGAATTAGTGGTTGAGCAGCACAAGTGATCATCTAGGATAAAACTATTTCAATTAAGTGTAATGTGGGTGTGCAAGTGATGTCTCGAGTCTAGCAAGAAAAGAAGAAAGACTTATATATATATAAATTTTAAATGATAGTTAAGCTATTTTTCCACAACATTCGAGGTGGACAAAACCGACAAGTGTCCAAGATGGACTTAGGTGAAAGGAAAATACTGGAACCTACGAAGGTTGACTAAAAGACTATTTTAGAGATAGGTAGCCCCTAGTCTAGCCGCTCTTTGCTGTTGGATCATGCATCTATTCTTCGACGCTGGAGACGGGAGCTATCGCAGGTCTTCCCATCCGGACTTCTTTGTCAGCTTCTTGCTCAACCCAACCATTTTCCTTGCCTGTGATGACTGGTTCATTGACCTCGCAAAGGGGTGAGTCAAATTCCATTATGTTCCCAAGTCTTGAACCACCAAACTCGATCATGTTGACATTCATGTTGTTATTTACGGGAGCGGGTTATTGATAGTATTAGGCCCTTCGGGAACCTCTAACCTCCCTTGTTCAATCAAACTTTGGATTGCCTTTTTCGGGGACGCAATCATACGTCAAGTGCCCGTGAGTGCGATGAAAGGCACAATGCTTGGAGGTATCCAAAGGAGCATTGGGGTTTCTAGGGCGATAATTTTCCAGGGCCGGAGCAAACCTTCTCTCTCACCAAACCTCTGAAGATATCACTCAAAGGCATCCCAAAGTTTCTCAAGTCTTGGAGCCGGGATTTGGATGCATCGGAGTTTCTTGGGAACAAAGGAAATGGCATTATTCTGATCTGTCCCGCATAGCTAATCACTTCTTTACCTTTTAGTTGGGCGGGAGAGCTGTGTTGGAGGTGGAAGAAACCCGGTATGTAGCGAGGTGCGACGGTCGGGCTGGCGATTGTAAGCCTTTTCGAACTTAGCCCGGAATTAACCATTGCACGCAAGTCGGCGTAGGGGAAGTGAGCGAGGAAGCTCTCAAATGCGGCTTCAAGCATGGCTGAAAGATGTCTAACTTGCTCCTCTTCAGAGGGAGGAATGGCCATTTCACTAAGCTTCGGGTTCCACCTTTTATAGAAATCCCCAATATTCTCATCGGGCGTTGCACCGTTGTCTGCGAGTCAACTCTGTTTGTTTCCCATTCCAAGTTGGCTTTATACTTATCCGTGAAAATCTTGTGTCATCTACATTCCCAAATTAGCCACTAGCTTGTCAATCGGAAAAACCATTTCAAAGCCCCGACTTCAAAGAGAGGCGAAGTAGTTAGCCAACTGGCCTTGGTTTTGTGCATCCCTTAGCTTTCATTGCCAAAGTGTAGGTGTCCAAGTGAGTTTTAGGGCACACACTTCCATCAAACAGATTCGAGATTGGGCATCACGAACTTGTGAGCGAGGGTACAATTAGTCGGGATACGTAGGCCGAAGAGCGGTGTTCCTTTTGACGGTCGGTCGGCGATCTGCGCTTTCATTTCCTTGTGTTGCTCCATAAACCAAGCCAATTGGGGATCCGAAGGTGGAGCGGGAATGCACGAGCCGATATTTGAGCCGGGGAAGAGGACTAGCTGTTGGTGGTGCATTGGTGGAAGGAATACCATATCCCGGAGCATAGGTGAAAACCCGTCCTTGGCCCAAATTACCCCAGGGAGTGTAGGTAGGAGCTTGGGCGAAGGGATAGAACCCGGCGACTTCTTTGTTGGCTTCCAATCGGGCGAGAAGATGGAGGAGCGGATCTGAGGTAGCCGGATGGCTTGGATTTCGGGGTGAGGCCCGTAAGTAGGCTTAAGTGCGAGAATTTGCTTTGTCCACTGGTTGTTGAATTGCATGGTGGTTGTGGCGAGGATGCATAACCGAGAGGATACCGTAGTCCTGGTGATTCGATGAAAGCTGGGATGGGGGCTTGGTAACCCATTGAATCCTGAGTGAGAAATGGGTTTGCGGAAGGCTGTGTGAGGAGCTTGATTGAGCTAGCATCATTACGAGGAGGGCTCTCGACCGCCCCGAACCAAACCGTGGTGGCATTCCAAACCGTTCTTTGCGAAAGTCCGGATTGATTGGTCCCCAACCGAGGCGGGATTCCAATTTCTTTGTGGCATTCCGAGGTAACCCCAACCATGAGAGGACATTCCGTCGACTTTGTCCCCACCGAGGCATTGCGAACCGGCGCTCGTCAGTCGAGCTGCGTGGATCCGAAGTGGTGCAGGTTGGGGAGCGGGTGACCCGGAGATCGAGGAGCATGGGCTCTGGTGATAGTACCGTAGGAGGCGGTGGTGGCATCCTGGAGTAGTCGGGTTGACCAAGAGCGGGATTGAGGTCTTCCTCTTCTTCCACAGTGAAGGTGCCATCTGGGTTGAGGCGGCGGCCAATCCATGGCTTTTGATAGCCTCCATAAGGCTCATTCATTTGTGCTTCCTGTCGCACTCTCATCTGTTCGGCTAAGCGATTCCATTGCGGTTCTGTTTGAGGAGTCCCGGGAGGCGGAGTGGTGTTGTCCCCATCGTTACTCGGTTGATGCGAGACATTACGGGAAACTCGGAGTCGAAGCAAACGGTGAAGGCGATGATGCACTTGATTCTTCCCAACTGATCGGACGGTGACCCGGTGCCCGAAACCAAGCTTTGTGCGGAGCTGCGGGGGGAAAGATACATGGGTTCAGATATTTGGGATTTGAAGGAGGGCAGGTGTTTGGGCTCAAGGCTCATGCAACATGCAATTATTTGTTCTTGTTTACTTAAAACATGTTTTATTAACCTAATCGGTTGGAAAAGATTGCTCTTCTTTTTCGCAAACTACTCTGGATCCTGGATCAGTGGACCCCGTCACTACGTCTATAAGCCCCTCGTATTCCACCTGTATTTCGACCTCCCAGGGTGGACAGCCCGGGCGAGGGTCTATAGGGCAAGCGGGTCCCACCGACCGAAAGAAAAACGATCCTAAAAGTCTGGCGGGTAATCGAGTCTTAACGAGCATTCGATGTAAATTACGGACAAAGCTGACGTCAAAGTCAAAATCATGTCCGAGAGCTCGACAGTAAAGTCGGCATGATTTGGACTGATAAATGTTCACGATTGATCTTGACTTGTCGTCAATTAAGCCGTAATTAGGCATGGAATAATCATTAATCCTGGATGACTCAGTGTCAATCTTTGGGAGTCGGTGTATAATTTGTGCCGATCGGAGCCGAAGTCAAGGCGCCGGTCAATATCTTGGTCAAAGTCTGCGGCGGAAAACCGGCGGAGTTTCGGCGATTAGGGTCCCGAAAGATATCGAGTCGGTGTGCCGACAAAGGCTTGAAAGGAAAGGTCTATACACGGACGGGGGCATGACACGAGACCCGGACTAAAAACCAGCAGGGTCTCGGACAAAGTGTGTCACTGAACAAGTGCATGGTTGACACGAGGCTCCATGGGATGTTTGGGTAGTCCTGTGCTTGCACCGAGAGGCGTAATAAGACCAAACGGGCGCGACAAGGATTTCCCGGGTTAGGGACGTAGTGTGCGGTGTACGGTCACGTGCGCGTAGTGTGCAAGCGATCTATCTTCTTTTACGAGTAAAATAGAAATTTTTATGTGTCTTAAAAATATGATGCATGATTTTTTTTTGAAAATTTTCTTTTTTTTTTTGAAAATTGTTTTTTTGATTTTTTTTTTGAAATTTAATGAACACACAAGCACAAGAATTCCGGCAGTTAGGGACATGATTCCGACAGTCAAAATTTTGACTTTTTTCGAGGCGGCCAAAAAAACACGAAAATGTGTAAAAATCAATACACACAACAAATGATTTTTAAATGCCGGAACGGAAGCTTGACCCTCAAAAGCTTTTCCTTTTTTTTTTGAAAACAATGGTACCGGTACGTGGGATTGTTAGACCACAATTTATTCCCGACTCGTGTTAGGAGGCGATAACGGAAAGTTTAATGGTTTCCACCAATATACCAAATATCACTTTTTTTTAGAAAAAGCTATTTCCCCAGCGGAGTCGCCACTGTGATGTACCCGATTTTTGAAATCAAACGGAGTCGCCACGCCATTTTTGTTTTAAGGGCCAAAACTTTGAAAAATGCCCGGAATCAAGAGATTCGAGTTCGGAGGTCACGTTACGCGCCAGGAAGGACATTAGTGTGCACCCAGAACGCCTCATAAAACGAGTCTTCCAAGCTCAAAAACCATTTATGTGTGTATGTGTGTGCGTGTGTGTTGCTTTGGCCAAAACAAGTTGAAACTGAGAAAAGTAAAAATTGGGAATTCTTTTTAAGACCTTAAACTGATCCCATGATTTTTTGGATGATTTTTGGGTTGAGATTTGGTACTCAAAAGACCTTTTGAAGTTGAAAAACACTTCTGCCAGAATGAAAAAGGCAGTGGACACTTGATTTTGAAATGGACTTTAGAGCTTTAAGATCTCTGAATATGGGAAAAGTCTGGGAATGAAAGTTGTTCAAAACACCTCAAATAAGGTTTATGTGAAAGAACTTTCCATTTTGGAGATGATTTGAGGGACCAAAACCTTCTGGAAATCTCAGATATGAAACCTGGATTTCCAGAGACTGATGAACTGACCTTTAAAAGAAAAATGGGAAAAGGGAGTTTTACTCACGAAAAAAATAAAGTAAAAATATGTATGGAAAGCTATGGATGTTGGCTACAAAAAGTGTTTTGTAGTCAACACCAAATTCCAAGTTTATCTGTGTCCAAAAAATTAGACCATGGACAAAGGTCTTAGAAAATTGCTACTGGACAGCAACTTCTCAAGAAGGAAATTGTGGTTTTAAAGGGGGTTTTGCATCCATGCTTGTCCCCATTTCCCTAGGTTTTGATTAGTAGTCACTAGACATTTTAGTGGTGATCTACTATATCAAACCATCCTTGGGGTACAATAGGACTTAAGCATTTCATTTGCTTGGGAAGGGGAATTTTGTAGAGATGAAATTAAAGAGAAAAATCAACTAGAGATTTAAAAATGTGGACCATTTGAGATGGTCATTCATGAAGATGAACTTCAAGATGACCATATTAGGTCAAGACTTAAGTTAAACTAGACATAAAGTAAATCAAAGTGAGAAGAACAAGATGAACAAGAAGTTAAAAGGGAGTTTTAGGGTTTGGAGAAGGAGGGCTTTACCAATGGTGACACCCTATCTTCCTAGGCTTGGAATTTGACTTGAGGAGTATCAAGATTTGGTGTTTGACTTGAGGAGTATCAATATTTGGTGTTTGGATTTGTGTTTGAGTGGATTCAAGGCTTGAATGTGCTTAGGGTTTGATGATAGAGTTGATCAAAGAGAAAACAAGTAGATAACACTTAAGTCCTCTATGTTTTCTCCCTAATCTTCCTCTTGAGTAGTGTTTTAAGCTTGAGCTTGGTGTGTTTAAGAGTAATTTGAGAATGTTTGAAGTGAATTTGGGAAAGGTTCAAGAGAAAATGGTGGCAATCTAAGAATTCCCACTGTTTTCTCTCTATTTTCGCCAGAATACAGCTTCTGTGAGTAAAATGTGTTGTGTAAACTGAGAGAGGAGGGTTCAATTTATAGTCCCCTGTGAGAAGCAAACATGTCCGCGCGGATCTCCTCGACAGCGTGCACTGTTCATCTGCTCTGATCTTGGCTTTTGGACAGGAGGAATATTTTTCAAAAAATCAAACAGAAACTGTTTTTCAACTTGCTGTTTCGGGATTTTCTTAATTCTTTTGCTTTTTGAGATTCCTTTGAAGGTTTATCTTTAAATAGCAATGCCCATTTTACCCTTACTTTGTTAGAAAAGTTAGGAATGTTAGGAATGTTAGTAATGTTATAACTTTCGTTAATTTTCTAACGAAAATGCTAACAAGCTCAAATTGGAGCACTTACAGTCGCACTTTGTTTTTTTGTTTGTTCCTAAATAAAGAAAATAAATTTAGTACAATTGTATCACTGTAGAAACAATTCACAAATCTGAATTACGTGATTATGTATATATACATGTGTAAAGAAGGTAAAACACTTAATTATACACATTTTTCGAAAAGGTAATTTTCTTGAAAATGCATCGTTATATATATAAAATTGATATTTGAATCACTGAAACACACCCCAGACATCCATGTAGGTGAGACTTTTGGTTCGAAATGCAGTTTCAAGTTGAACTGTAAGCACCACATATCTTCCCCTATTTTAAGAAAGCTGAATTTGATGTGTAGTGTGTGCTCTCTTTGAAGAGAAAATAAAGTCAGAACTTTGGATTGTTCAATATCAACCCCATCCGAGAGTTTTCCTTTCTACCTAAAACTGGTAGCAGAAATATGTCCACCACACCACATGTAGTTTACCTTTGGGACTGAGGGAGTAGTATGGAGTAATATATTAGTTTTGGTTTGAAAAGCATGCAGAGTGTGCATTAGATCTACATAACTACTATATTTTTGTTCCCTTTTCATGTTTGAATTGATGTTATGATTTCGCTTTTGGTGACTGAAAAATCTTTTGTTCTTTATATTTGGATAAAAAAAAAATCTTAAACACCTCTTTTTTCTCTTTCCAGTTGTTAAAAACCTTAATGTTATGGTTATTGTTATCAACTTCAGATTTGTGTGATATGTATAGACTTTATGAGTGCTCTATTATTTTTTGTTTAAAAAACTTTGAATATGTACCTCATTTTCTCTCTCTCTCTCTCTCTCTCTCTCTCTCTCTCTCTCTCTCTCTCTCTCTCTCTCTCTCTCTCTCTCTCTCACTCTCCCTTAACTTATCTGTATAAAGAAATAAGACTTCAATTAGGGTTTTAGAATGTTGGGTTGATGTTATTAGGAAAAATTAAGCTTATGTTACAATCTGGGGTGATAATGTAACACATATATCTTTATTTATTTATCTTTAGATAGAATTAAATCTTCAGTTGGGAATTTAGAATGGTTGCTAAAAAATTGAATACTACATTCATAATATTAGTGGAATATGTGATGTGAGGTAGAATTTTTGAGCGGGGTAGGAAAAAAAATATTGGACATTCATTTTGGGATAGAGGTAGTACACAATTCAGGAACAAAATCATTTGGTATTGGATCCTTCGAGGGGTGAGAGTGCACTGGTGGTTGAGCTTGTGGATCAGACCAAGAAGCCGGGTCGTTTGGGGCTCTGGCTTTAGGGAGGAGATTTTGGTTTAGACCGGAAAAAGGTGGATATGGAAATTGAGGCCAAGAAAGTTACCAGCATGTCAACTAGCTCATAGTCTAATAGCACACCTGGGAGGGAAAAATCTAGTAGACGAGACACTACTAGGTGAACTCTTCTGGTGATGCTAGACCTAGGGAGGTTTTGCTCCAATATAAAGGCTTAAGTTGGAGGAATATTGAGTTTGGAACTCAAATCGTGAATATGTGGTAAAGATATCATCTTTGATAAATTTTTATGTAGCATTTATGCATTCTAATTTCAAAATCATTGAAAGTTGACTTGAATATCAATTGGATGTTTTGTGAGGACACGTTAATCTATTTGGATCATATTTATTTAGGTTGCTACGGGGGTGTTAGATTGAATGATAATATTGACTGTCATAATTCACCCGAGTACTTGATAATGTGTCCTCCATTTGCTAGATCAACATCTCACAGGTTCATGTTGAGTGGATAGGTATACAGCTAAGCAGAATTCACACCGAGTACTTGGTAAACAATTTCCCTAATATTTAATTTTAATGGCTAACTAAAATTGATTTACAAGAATGACAATAGATGAATTTACAGAAACTATTGTTTGGGTGAAGCTTGAGATATGATTAATTTTGGGTTTGAGGACATTGCAGTTGAAAGTTGATAGTCACAAATAGCTGCAGCAGTAGCTAGTCTTCGTCTCAGACAAGTAATAGAACACCTTGAAAATGAGAACTAGGAATCAAGCCAAATAACCTCCTAGAATCAACCGTTATGAATTTCTAAGTAGAATGCAAATGAAATGTTTGTATTTTTGTGAAATTAATAAGATTAATCTTTTTTTTTTCATACTTTTAAGGATTTTTATTGAACGTTGAAAATCAACCTCTCCAATCTCGCCATCGCACAGTACGTGTCGCATGACACGGGCACAACTGAGTACTAGTACTTTGTAATAAAAGTTTCCATTATTACAATCTATAGTATAAAACAAAGCTCCACTCACTACAGTAGAATGAACAGTTTCATGCGTGAAAATTATCATTTTGCTCTCACTATTTTGTCCCTTTCCCATTTTGCTCTCACAACTTCGTATGTCGTACGACATACTTGCCCTTTTTTTTATATATGAAAAAAAAAAAATCTCACGTGGCCTTGGACACGGGTATGTGCTAGTTACAAATACTCCCTCTGTCCCGCTACAAATCGCACACTTTCTATTTTGGGCGTCCCATTACAAACCACACACTTTCTAAAATGGCAAATAATTTTTACTATTTCCTTCACTCATTCTCTCTCCTACATTATTTTAATACTCACAATACCATTATAATTTACTATTCCCTCCACTCATTCTCTCTCCTATTTTACTTTTACACTCACAACATTTATACCATTATTTTTTTCCTTAATCTCCGCATAAATAGTAACAGTGCGGTTACAAGCGGGACGGAGGGAGTACTGTCATAACACATTTTTAAAAACTAGGTATTTTTTCCAAATTTGGTTAAATAAATAAGCAAATAAGTAAATTAGCTGGCCAAATTACTAGCCGCACGATTGATTCCCCTTGCTTTCCACCGTCAGCCATTGAAACTTTCGTCTTCTCTTTCCTCTTTCCCACCTCGCTTTCTCCATTAACGGCAAGCTCTTGGTTATTACCGCCCAGACCTCCAGAAATGCTTCTAAATTGCACTTAGCCACCCCGAAGAAATCCCCTCTTTTCAATTCCAGCATCAATGGCTACTTCTGCAGCTTCGGCTTCAGTTTCATGTCGTCTTGAACTAAATAAATGCAAATTCACGCCTCTTTCCTTCATCTCACTGTGTGCCTGCCAATCCTTTCGTCCTTCAAGAACCCTAATTTTGAACCGACCTGCTGCTGTCCCCAATTTCAAGCTCCGGATTTTCTTCAATAATTCGAATGGAATTTGTCGTCTTCCCAGTAGTGGATTTGTTCCTTGTAAACGGGTAATTACTGGTTTGGCTAAAGCCCAATCGGAACATTTTGAGGATTTCGGTGATAAAGAGGTAAATTTGCGATGCAATTTTTGTTGATTCAAGCCAACAGATGTATATGCGTGTGCGTTTGTAGTTAATTGATTGGTGAAAATGTGGGATAATTAAGTATCTACATTCATCATTGTTTAAATTCTTCTGTTCTTGGTAGTAAGGCGAAGGAAAAATAAATGAAAAGCGAAATGTGAGTTTTCTGAGCTTTTATAATGATAATGTTCAATTAAGAAATTGCATTTTCTTACTCCCTCCATTCCAAAATGAATGTCCGAAAAAATTCCAAAAATTAACTATGAAATAAAGATTACTCGACTTTTATGAAAAATTATCATTGTGTGAAAAAACAGCAAAAAATCTTGAAATATTTTAGTTTTGCACATTTTGTGGTGGCTACCTTTTGCCTGCATGAATTGATGCTGAAAATTATATGGTGCGCCAAGAAGTTAATGAAGGGTATAATGTATTATGAAGGAGGATTCAGCTCTGTTGCGCCAACAGAAAGCAAGTCAGTTGAAGAAAAGAGTGGTCTTTGGACTTGGAATTGGGCTCTCGACAGGAGGACTGATATTGGCCGGAGGATGGGTTTTTACAGTGGCGGTAGCTGCAGCTGTCTTTGTTGCTGCAAGAGAGTACTTTGGGTTAGTTCGAAGTCGTGGAATTACTGCTGGAATGACCCCGCCTCCTCGATTTGTATCTCGTGTTTGCTCCTGTATCTGCGCTCTTATGCCTATCCTGACACTGTAAGATTCGTAGATGTACTTCTAATTCTCATGTTACACTTTTGACTACTCATTTGATTTTCTTAATATTATTCACATGTGTTGGGGATTTAGGGGGATCACACATCCGCCTATCCCATACTAGCAGTCCTAACATGGGGAGAATAATCAATAATAAACAATATGAAAGAAATAACACAAGAATTTGGTAACCCAGATCACACATCCGCCTATCCCATACTAGCAGTCCTATCATATTGATAACTTCGTAAACTGGACAGAGCAAAGAGAAAAGCCATAGACGATGATCAAGAGAGAGAAATTCTGTTCTCACTATTTCTGTACTCAAAAATGATTACAACTTGATTGATTTACAATGAGATTCTACTCTTCTATCTATACAGTTTTGCTTACTCTAACCGACTAACAACATATAGTTAGATCTAACAAACTATCCACCACTTTTACTAACATACCCTAGAATATATACTATTTACAATCAGCACCCTCTAACTTCTGAGTCTGTGCTTCATTATCCCCCCTCAAGTTAAGAGTGGTAAAGAGATTAACCACACTTAACTTGGACAAAAGGGCAGAAAGAGTATGAGCAGCTACTGGTTTTGTAAAGATATCAGCAGGCTGAAGATCAGTGGATAAATGAGAAGGTGAAATAGTGCCTTTGAGAATTAAATTTCTGACAATATGACAATCTATCTCAATGTGCTTGGTCCGTTCATGAAACACAGGATTAGCAGCTATTTGAAGTCTTTGCTTTATTGTCCTGAAAACAAGCCCGAATAGGCAGAGGAATTTGAATGGAAAGATCTTTGAATAAAGGCAATAACCACTGAAGTTCACAGCAAGTATTGGCCATACTTCTGTACTCAGCCTCAGCTGAAGATCGACTAACAGTGGATTGTTTCTTGCATTTCCAACATATCAATGAATCACCCAATTTAATGCAAAAACCAGAAATGGACTTCCTGGTGAGAGGACAAGCAGCCCAGTCAGTCAGAGTCACAAAAAGCAGTAATATTGAGAGAACTTGAGCTTGAAAAGAAAATGCCTTGTCCAGGAGCCTTTTTGAGATACTTGACCAATTTCAAAGCAGCATTCCAGTGATCTTCCTTAGGGTGAGCTAGGAATTGGCTCAATATATGGACTGCATAGGAAATGTCTGGTCTGGTGATTGTGAGATATATTAATTTTCCAACTAACCTTCTATACTGAGATGGATCTCTAACTTCTGAGTGTGTGCTTAGAGATAATTTGTGATGTTGAACTATAGGCACTTTAGAAGGCTTGGCATTGAGAAGGCCCGTGTCAGTAAGAATGTCTAGACAATACTTCCTTTGGTGAAGACATATCCCAGTAGAGTTCCTGGCAATTTCCAATCCTAGGAAATATCTGAGTGAACCAAGATCTTTAACAGGGAACAAAGATTGTAAATGTTTCTTAATGAGAGATATCAGAAGCACCAGAGCCTGTTACAATCATATCATGAACATAGATGAGGATGACTGTGACAGAGGCTGGAGAATGAAGAGTGAAGAGAGAATGATCACTTGGTGACTGAGAGAAGCCATATGCAAGTAGAGCAGAAGATAACTTTGCAAACCATTGTTTGGGGGCTTGCTTCAAACCGTAGAGAGATTTATTTAATTTGCACCACAAAGGACCAGACCCAGGAATATGAAGAGAAGAGGGTAGAACATATCCTTGAGGAAGATCCATATAGACCTCTTCAAGAAGATCTCCATGCAGAAATGCATTGGAGACATCCATTTGAGACATTGTCCATCCTTTAATTGCTGCCACAGCAAGTAGAACCTTGACTGTAGTCATTTTAGCTACAGGGGCAAATGTATCAAAGTAATCTTCACCCTCTGTTTGAGTGAACCCCTTAGCTACTAATCTAGCCTTATACTATTCCAAAGATCCATCAGCATTGTATTTAACTCTAAATATCCATTTGCAGCCTACTGGATGTTTATGAGTAGGTAATCTTTGAACAGTCCAAGTATTATTGGACTCAAGAGCTTGAAGTTCATTAGTCATAGCCTCACACCAATGATTGGATTTGATAGCTTGAGTGTAAGTATTTGGAACATGAATAGTAGAAATATTGCACACAAAAGCTTTATAGGATGGAGAGATATTAGAATAAGAGACATAATTGCAAATGGGATAAGGTGAAGTATACCTGACAGCAGCAGAATTGCTTGAGGATTGGAGATAATGAGGAAGTTTATAATCCTTGAACTTTGCAGGGATTGTTTTGTTTCTGATAGGTCTAGAGGAAACAGAAGAAGGAACATGTACAGAAGGATTATCAGAGGAAATAGAAGAGGGTATAGCATGAGCGGTGGGATCAAATGATGAAGGGTGAGGAGACAACCCAGAATCACAAGGAGGCACAGAATTTTGAGTAGTAGGGGAGGATGTATCTAGGAACTCATCATCATCAGGAGGAAGGGCTAAGGAATTAGGAAATAGAGAAGGATTAGAACAAGGAGAAGATGAAGAAGTGCGAAAAGGAAATATGTTTTCATAAAAACATACATCTCTACTGTAAAGAACTTGATGAGTAGAGAGATTATACAGCTTGTAAGCTTTCTTTCCAAAAGAATATCCAAGAAAGATACATTTCTGAGCTCTAGCAGAAAACTTGTCCCTATTGTGAGAAGTTGTTGATGCAAAACATAAACACCCAAGGACCTTGAGATGAGAATATGAAAGAGGAACACCAAGGAGTTGTTCATAAGGTGTTTTGAAATGAAGAATTGAATTTGGAAGTCTGTTTATGAGATAGGTTCTTTGTCGAAGACGGTCGCCCCCAAAATTTGATGGGAAGGTGAGCATGAAATCTCGTGGCCACTAGCAAGTTCTAACAAATGCTGTGTTTCCTCTCGGCTCTTCCATTTCTTTGAGGGTGTCAACACAAGTGCTTTGTTGAGTAATACCAAAGAGGAATAAGAACAGAGTCCATGCTTGATTAAAGAATTCGGATCCGTTATCTCGATCGATTTCTTTAACACAAGCATGGAATTGAGTTTTGACCATTTGAAGAAATCTCATAAGAGTTTGGTGGTGTGAGCTTTTGATTTGAGTAAGAAGGTCCAAGTAACTCTAGAATGATCCTCAACTATGGTGAGAAAAGAGTGATAACCATTATAAGTGGAGTGTACGTAAGGACCCCATAGATCGCGTGTAACTTGATTAAAAGGTTCGATGCGTGAGAAGAACTTAAAGGAAATGGTTGTCTTGTTTGTCTAGCAAAGTGGCAAACATCACAAGCATATGAACTTTTAACGGGAATAGAAATAGATGACTTCAAAGAAGGAATGTGTTTAATAGATGTAAATGGAACATGTCCGATCTGTGATGCCCAGTAATAGAGTCGTGAGAAGCACTATTTACGGAAGATACATGAACAGAATCGAAATTCTACAAGAATGAGAATTGAAAGTAGAAGGTGAACAATCTGCAATCTGAGTTTATAAAGCCCTTTCATCTTTGGCGATCCCATTGCATTTCTTACGAGCGAGGTCTGCGTAATGCGGTAAGAAGGAAAGAATAGCGAATAAGCTTGCTGTCGGTAGTGAGTTTTGAACCGAGATAAAAGATTGAAATGAAAGTCTGGAACAAAGCAGACATTGTAAAGAATAATGTCTTTGGTTAATTGAACTGAGCCTTTGTGAGTGATTTTGGAGAAATTACCATTAGGTAATTGAATGAGAGAGTTGATAACAACAGGATTAATGAGAGAAGACAATGAAGAAACAATATGGTCAGTGGCTCCAGTATCAATAATCCAATCCTTGGTAGATTTATTATGACTAGTTAAGCAAATAGGACCAACAAAGCTTGTATAAGCAATGGAAGTACCTGCTAGATGAGAGTCAGGACAATCCATGGAAGCATTGTTGTTTATACCAGCTTTGGACAGTAAATCCAAAAGAGTTGAGTATTGTTCTGAATTAAGAGCACTTGAAGAACTTGATGCAGCAGATGGAGTGATAGTTGAAGGAACTGATACATTTGCTGCAGATGAATTTGAAGCAGAAGTGGTTTTGGTCCTGTATTTTGGCATTTTTGATAAATCTGGTTTGGTACCATACAAAGGATGCCAATCAGGGTAGCCATTGAGATAGAAGCATCTGTCCATGGTATGAGAGTTGCCATGACAGTGATCACACCAGAATTTGCCTTTGTCTTTTGATCCATTAGGACCACTAGGCTTTGGTTTAGTAAATCTCCCTTGAAAAGATGTTTTAGTGCCACCAGATTGATCAGATTTGCTCAAAAGAGCTGCAGACATATCGCTCAAAGGAGTTGAATTAATGTTGACAATACATCTTCTTTGATTTTCTTCTTGCATCAGAATCGAAACAGCTTGAGCCATAGTAGGTAAAGGAGACATCCTTAGAATTTGACCTCTAACATCAGTGAACTTATCACTTAAGCCCATCAAGAATTGAGTTAATTTGAACATTAGTTCATATTCATCCTGCATTTTAGAAGATCCACAAGTGCATGTAAGACCACAAGTGCACTTTGGAATATGAATTAAACTGGTGAGTTCATCCCAAAGTCCTCTAAACTTGGTGTAATATCCATTAATGGACAAAGAATCCTGAGAACAATTTGAAATTCTCTGTCTGATTTGAAATATCATAGGAGCATCACTCTGAGAATACCTAGTGATAATGTCATCCCACATCTCCTTAGCAATTGAGTTATAAACCACACTTTGTCTAATCTCACTACTAATGGAGTTCAATAACCATGATACCACCATGCTATTGCACCTATCCCAAGCAGAACAATACTTAGATGTAGCAGGAGGTTTACTGTGAACTCCATTAACCAGACCAAACTTGTTTTTGGCCATAAGAGCTGTGGTGATTGCTATTTTCCACTGAGAGAAATTAGTATCAGATAGAGGTTCAGAGACAAGAGACATTCCAGGCCCATCATTTGGATGGAGATATAAAGGATGAGAAGGATTGAGTTGAACTATACTGACCTCAAGATCATAAGGATCAGCATCAACTTCAGCCATTGATGAGATTAGGAATATATTTTCACAGAGAAATGAGGTAAATCGAGAGAAATGGCAACAACAATCTACTGATATAGATCAATATGAGAATGAATTGATCTTATGTCAACCAGAAATTTGAAGATAACCGATAGAGATAGAAGAATCTAATCAGTTTTAGATTGAAACGATTGAAGAATAACAGAAATTTCGCAGAAAATTGCAGAGAAATTATGCAAATTACCAGATTAGGGTTTGCGAGAGTAGAAATTTGAGAAATCGAGCTAGATCAGACCAGAATTGCAACAATCACGCTGGTGTGAGATGATCGATCAATGATTGCGGAAGCGATTTGAGCTAGACTGAGGTAATCAGGCCACCACATCGATAGCTCTGATACCATGATAATTTCGTAAACTGGACAGAGCAAAGAGAAAAGCCATAGACGATGATCAAGAGAGAGAAATTCTGTTCTCACTATTTCTGTACTCAAAAATGATTACAACTTGATTGATTTACAATGAGATTCTACTCTTCCGTATATACAGTTTTGATTACTCTAACCGACTAACAACATATAGTTAGATCTAACAAACTATCCACCACTTTTACTAACATACCGTAGAATATATACTATTTACAATCAGCACCCTCTAACTTCTGAGTCTGTGCTTCATTACATATAATAAATATATGATGGTTATTACAACTTTGCACATGCAATCACTAAGATCTAAGCATGACTACTCTCCACAAACAACCCTCTCATATATATCTCTCATCTCCTCTATCAAGAGCACACATGCCTGGGTCATAGCTAGTGTTGTAGGAGTGCCCCTCATCTCCTAGGCCCCCTTGCCTTCTCCTTGACACTATTTGTGGCTCTCTCTTGTGTATCCTAGCTATCTCCGTCAAGCACACCAAATTATGACCGAAATTATGTTTATATAGGTGTAGGAGAAGCTCTAAACCTTGTCCTCCAAGAAAAAATCCGTTCTGAATAAGGAAATCAAATCTAGGCTGAAAATGGCTTAGCACGACCGTGTTTTATATTGTGTATGGCCGTATCAGTAAGATCCTCCGGTGACACGACCGTGTCAGACCCTTTTTACCGGTTTGTTTCCTTTTTCTCCTCCTTGAACATTCCTATCTTGACTCGAACTCCTCCGTTGTTTAGACTCTCTCTCCTCTTCCGTTTCCATGTTGGTTTAGAATC
Organism: Adenophora triphylla var. japonica; assembly: GCA_022495995.1. Taxonomy (NCBI): domain Eukaryota; kingdom Viridiplantae; phylum Streptophyta; class Magnoliopsida; order Asterales; family Campanulaceae; genus Adenophora; species Adenophora triphylla. The sequence continues at coordinate 73,044 of JAFEMH010003143.1, forward strand.
CATAACCCAACAACCTGTACAGATTTTGTGTCTGAAGCTTGTGGGTCTGTTAATTACAAGTTGCTTTTGTTGTTCAAGCGTCAAATAATTCATAATGTGCATGGATAACCACAATTAACTTGATTACTGAGTGGCCAAGTTGTTGTCTTTTACACATTTTGAAAATAACTTTTTTTAGGACGTTAATTACTTTATCATAATGCTTAAAATAATGGGTGTTTTTGCAGTCTTATTTGTCTTCATTTGAACTTTCCCCAGTGTGTTGAGTCCTCTTGAAACACTCCCTCCATATTAGAAAGATAGTCCCATTTGTCATTTTAGCTTGTCCCGGAAAGATAGTCCCTTTTTATAAACAAAGGCAATAATGTTAGTGCAAGTTTACCTATGTACAAGCAAGTGAAGCACTTCCTTAAAATATGTAAAAGGTACAATAGGACTATCTTTTCTGGACAGATGGAGTACATAATTAAGTATAGGGGTGCATTGCAATGAATAACTGTGATTTTAATAAAGCTTTGACTGGGGATTTGGGAGAAGCAGATTTCTTGAAGACATTTTAGGTCACTTATGGTTTTGTAAGGGTATTGACCATCTTTGGTCTTTCCTTTATGTATCATTTTCATCATTTTATGAAAGAGCTGGAGAATGATACCTTAAGACTTGTAATAAACATTAACATTGGTATTTCTGTAGATAGGTTATAGACTGTTAATGTCTCTGATTGCTAGAGGGTTTTGAGTTTTGTTAGGGATATTACATGCAGTGACGTGTGTCGTGCAGCCCTTCTTTCATTGAAGAGTTAAAAGAATATTGTACTGTCGACATGAAATCTTCTTTATTGTAAAGCTAGACACTAGATATGTTTTATAATCCTGATATAGGGGTTGCTGTGTTTGACTTTGCTTCATCTTATGCCGGTTGGACACATGTGGAAACTAACTCCATCTGCTTGAGGTTACTACTTCAAAACTCATTCTTGCTGCATGGTTTATTCAAATGAACTTGCATTAACTGCAAGATTCTAAATTTTAGAGAACCAGGGAAGCGCTGCTCAGGAATTTCATTGATGTAAGATTATTATATGCATTTGCTGGGTCCATAATAGCTGACCTTTTATAGAAAGACTCAAAGAAGAGTGCTTTGAGCCTTACCTCTAATACAAAATTAATTCCTCACACAAGGAATGCCTAGAAGATTTCTACCAATTGAGGGAATTTGGAAAGGAGTTTGAGAGTTGACTGTAGTAGAAATCTCATATTTGCAAGCCCAATTAGCTCTAGCATCTGTCTTTTTCTATATACCCTTGAATGCATGGGATATTTGAAATCGCAAGTTATATGTGATGTTCTTGATCAGCTGAAAATATTAAGCAAATCTAAATTTCAATGATCAAGAACACAAAATCTTAGGCACTTTTCTTTTCCTCTGTTTCACTAGAAGGGTACTAACATCTTATGTACTCTGGTTGATATATATAATCTATCTTGGCATGTGATATTATTCATCTGTCAGCAATTAACGTCAGTCCATATCATCTCTTCATGTGATACAATAATCACATTATAATTCCTATTTTCTTACTTTCTAGTCGCATAATGTGCTCCTTTTGCTCTCTTGAAGTACTCATTTATCAATAAAAAGGTAGTCCATTTATTTATGTAGTGTATCTTAAGATAAGGTTGGAGGAGATGAGATGCTTTATATTTTTTGTAGCTGTCAAATTATACCCTTGAAGTTGCTATGTTTTCTGGTAGATTCTATTTTTAAATCTTATGTACAGATATGCACTTCTTTTTGCGATTTAATGAATTTAGTTACCGTTAAAAATGCAGTCATATATGCTCGAATCTTAAGTTAAGTTTGGCAGAGTGGGTGTTCGGAGAAGTTTCTCTCTCTCTATTTTTTTTTTTTTTGTAATCTTGAAGCATAGTTGAGTTTCTTTTTCGAGCTTGTTAATGCTGTTTATTGTCCTTCTGTTACTGATCATTGCCTCTAATGTACCGTCAGATATGTGGGACAAATTGATGTTTCCGTGACTTCTGCTGCATTTGTCGTTGCTATGACATTGCTTTTACAGAGAGGAAGTCCTCGTTTTGCTCAGCTCAGTAGTACCATGTTTGGTCTCTTTTATTGTGGTTATCTTCCTTGTTTCTGGGTCAAGCTTCGATGTGGCTTAGCAGTTCCGGCCCTGAATACCAGTAAGATTTTTTGGTCTTTAGTAATTATATTGTTGCTGCACTTTGCAGTGTACTTTTATGCATTCTGACTCGGTTGAGTGTATCTCATATGCTCGCACTGGATCAAGTATTTACTAGTCACAGGTATGTCTGGTGGCCAACTGATTCTGACCCGCTTGATTATGTTTATTTTAGCTACTCTTTGTAAAATGATTTCACTTTGCTAGTTTCTGAGCCACTTTGGTTAAAGTGGCATCCAAGAAAATCAAATTTAGGGTTAGTGTTGAATGAATTCATGTATCAAAGGGGCACTCATTTGGTGAAGAACTCAAGGGGAGGGGGGATGTCTACACAAGCCAAAATGCACCAGAGAAACAATCACTTATGGTCTAAGAGGTTGACGCAGATCTTAAGATAATTAATCTTCTAGAATTTGGATTACCCAAGCCTAAAAGGTTATCAAACATTAATATTGCCATTTGCCACTTTCTGTGATAACCTTGGGATGTCCCCTGCTTTTAGTTCTACATTCCTAAGAGTGTAAACAAAATGAAATGTGGTTTTGTACCATTGCGTTCGAGAGAAATTATAGTTTGGCAGTCTTACACGTCATTACTCATCCACTTATCCTCAAACAACTAACTTATGCATTCAGTCCTTGGACTTGAAATCTTGTTTTTTGTAATAATTTCTTCACGTGTTTCAGTTGATGAATTTGAATCCATTATATGTTTGGCCCCTTAATTCAAATTGAAAAGGATTACAATTAAATCAGTTCATTGGAATATGAAAGTGCACTAACGACTTATTAAAGAAAATCACTAAAGCAGCCCATGAACTATTAGTTGTTGCGCTGCATGTCACTCCTTCCCATAAAAGACTGTCACTATTTTTGTCCGTCCCAAAAAGTCCCATTTCTACAAGGAAATAATTTTAGTTCAATTCCATGAAGGTACGAGCAAGTGAAGCTACATCCTTACAAAGCGTGCCATTGTACAATGTGGCTTTTTTTTTTTTTTCTGGGATGGAGGTAGTACAAGTTTGACCATCGGATGCCACCTTCTCAGTGGCTTCATTGTCCCCCTAGTCACCATATCCTTTCATGTAGAAATGATTACGATTATTCCTACTCTTGAGGCGGTTTGAACTGTTCCGATACTATTTTTCATGGTACTCAATAATGATGAAAATTGATCAACAGGGATGCTTGTAGGTGGAGGTGGATGGTTAAATACATCATCACAAATGTAGCTAGGTTTGGGGTTTGGTTGAAGATGGTGATACTGCTGTGCTTTTGGGTGTTGGGCTAGGCTTCGGTCAAAGTGAATGATTGATAAGGGAGGGTAGTTATGGCATTTGCATTAATTGAATCTTCTTGGTTTTCTAGGTTGAGTGACTTGTTTAGGGGGTTTACTTGTTAGGTAAAATAGTGACATTGACCCATAAACCTACTATATTGTAGGGGGTTCTACATGCCCACTTATTATTAGCCACGTCTGTTTTGGTAATTTTGTAATTATATTTTAGAGTATATCATTTGGGAATTCAGCGAAGAATCAATTAGTCAGTAGCCTCCTTAGGCTTTTACTTTAGGGACGATGAAGGTGGTTTATTTTCCTAATTTCATCTCACACTGCAAATCTAAACCATGGGAAAACTTTTTACATAGAAGGCAGACCTTCCTCAGTTATTCCTGTCTTTCACTGTACCTAATTAATTTTATAATCACTTTGAATCCCATTGCCAGCATGAATCCTGAATAGTAATCTTCGTATAAAAATTGCTATCCTGTTTTTTGAGTCAATTGACTTTCTTTATATCTGAAAATCATGTGGGGAGATGCTGAACCAGGGCACAAAGTGGGTTTCTCATGTGGGTTGCACTAGAAATTAGGTGTATGTGTTATACCGGACCAGGAAAGATGAACTAGAAAACCTAAACGTAAAATAAGAATACATATTTACGTGGTTCACTAACAATGTGTTAACTACGTCCATGGGCAGAAAGGAGAACAAATTTTATTATGGAGGCAAAATTCAGATTAAATTTTACAGTAGGGTAAATAGAGATGATAGAGTATACTCCCTCCGTCCCATGTCAATGGACACCAACTTTATGGGTGTGGGAATTAAGGAAAAGTAAGAGAGAGAAAAAGTGAAAGAAAATGTTGTGAGTATGAAGAATTAAATAGGAGAGAGAATGAGTGGGAGGAATAGTTAGGAGAGAGAATGTTGTGAGTGTAAAAGTGAAGTAGGAGAGAGAATGAGTGGAGGGAATAGTGAATATTCTTTTCCATTTTGGGCAGTGTCCATTCACGTGGGACGTCCCAAAAAGGAAATAAGTGTCCATTCACGTGGGACGGAGGGAGTATATAGTGTTCTTCTAACCCTAATCAGACATCCTAAAACAGACTTGACCCATTAATAAAAAATTCGAGCCCAATAGGGAACACCCCATACCGTCGGGCCGGGGAATCACTCCCCCGATTCGCACTCGACTCGCTGACCGGTTAGCGAGACCCCCACATTAATTTGCGTAGTGCGCCATTCAAGGCATCCCAACAGCATGTTATTTAATCTTCTATTTAGACCAGGTTGATAAGTATCAAGAGCTTGGAGGCTTTGTTGATTTCAATATACTGAACTTGTGGAATTCGTCTTTTGTTTAGAGCAACTCGTGATTGTTTTGGCGTCCTTAGTATCTTTCTATGCCTGATTGACTGCTAGTTCTTGTGATTTTACCAGTTCATTATGGTTCCAAGTTCTAACTAATGTTTTTATCTCGGTAGGATTGGGAGCAGCCTGGCCTGTGCTTCTCGGTGGCCAAGCTCAGTGGACCGTGGGTCTTGTCGCGACATTGATATCTATTAGCAGCATAATTGCAGCAGATACATTCGCCTTTGTTGGAGGCAAGGTAAGTCTCTTCTTCTGGCATTAATTGTTGGACCATCTCTTTTTGTGCCAAAAAGAATGCTTTTTTCCTTTTTCTTCTCAAGAGTAGCCAACGGTCCAACTGTGTGTCATAGTAGCAATCTGAACATAATGCCATTTGATGAAGAGAAGGTTGTAAACTGATTCCTGATTGGAGCACCGAACATAAATGAATGCATAAAGAGACGAATTTTATTCATGCTGATCTCTTTTTGTCACTCGTGAATGTTTGTACTTGACAAAATTAATCCCAGGCCACATGTATGCTTCAATATGGATCCTGAATCGTGTTACTTTTGTGCTTAAAGGTTCCTCAGTATGGCACCTATTGTACCCTGATTCAACTCAATTAACAGGAACAATAAAGCATCTTGACATTTAATTATAATGGAGTGAGTTGTATTTCTTATTCTGTGAACCCAGTTAAAGGAAACTCCGTTTATGAAAGGGATATGCTATTTTGCGTGACTTTATAGAAAGCTGTCTTCTGTACATCAGGATCGGTTTGAAAATTTAACACTTTCTTGAAGCAAAGCATTATCTCCAGGTCTATATGTGTTTCTTTAGTTCCTTATTTGTCTTTTTCCCTATAATCAGTTTTTATTTGTAATTTGTCTGTATGTGCTTGAAGTTTGAGTAATCACAAAATATAGTTTTTGTTTTCCAAATGATTCATTATTTTGAAGTTCGGACTTGAGAGTACTCGTGAACGATATTTTGTTAACCGGTGTAGTACAAGCGATGAATGAATTCTTTTTTGTGCTTCAATCAGTCTATTTGGTCAAGATGTTTGTGAGTTCCTGTTTATGATGATTGTCATATTTTATTTTAATCGTTGATTTTCCCGCTAGTTTTCTCTTGGCCGATACACAACTTTGATAGGCCGGAGTGCGGAAATTTTATTATCAGTATCTTTTAGAATTTGGATTTGTTGAGTTCATGTGGTTTTTTGGCCATTGTTCAGTTGCTAATATTGCTCTCCGACTGTCAACGTTGTTAATATATGGTATATGCTGGCCATATAAAAATGAGATTTTAACTCTGGTCCAGGCATTTGGTCGGACCCCGCTTATCAGTATTAGCCCAAAGAAGACATGGGAGGGAGCTCTCGCAGGATTAGTTGGTTGTGTCACAACATCTGTTCTACTGTCAAAGGTTTTCTGTTGGCCCACATCTGTGCTAAGGTATACAGTTCTATTTGCGTTATATGCACCTATTCTACCTCAAAAAACTAGCAGTTTTTTTTTTTTTTAATTTCTTTAAGTAGAGTAGCAAATTTTCCATAATTGTCCTTTAAAGAGTGAGTGATTGATTGGTGGAAATTACTTTTATTAGCAGTTTTTGTGATTTACTTGTCCCTTTAAATTGCCATTATGTAACTTAGTTATCCTTTAAAGGGGCAATTAAGGAAAATTTGCTACTCTGCCTAAAGAAGCTTCGGGGTAGGGAGGGGGGGGTGTATATTGCTTTGTTCTTCGGAATTTCATATTGAAATATACTAACATTCTATTCTTGGTTATTTTCAGTGCTGTAGTCTTTGGTGTTCTGAACTTTTTCGGGTCTCTCTTTGGCGACCTTATTGAGTCAATGATCAAACGTGACGCCGGTGTCAAGGATTCGGGGTCACTCATACCTGGACATGGTAATTATTTTTCATTCATGGTTGATTGTCGTAGTCTTAACATTTGACCACATCCTTCCATTCCATGCAAAAGTCCATTTACCCATTTTTTTGATGTCCCATTTAAAGGGTCCACTTTAAAATTTATGCTTTCACTAGTTACTACACAACAATGACCATTTCGATACATGATAATTTAGTACAAATTTATTTCCATGATAGTGCAAATATCATGTTTATTCTGTACTCCAAACGAGCACCTTGTAGGTCAAACGTTTTTGTAACTAAGCCCAACTTCAAGAACATTAACATATTTGTAATTATTTGACTTTTCAAACGTGAATGCTTTGTTTGGATTGGAAGAGGTAACCAACCTGGTGACTTACTTTTTTTTTTTTTTTTTTTTTTAATTTTACGATGAGGTAATAATGCTTTGGTGCAGGCGGGATACTTGATAGGGTGGACAGCTATATCTTTACAGGCGCATTGGCATACTCATTTGTCAAAAATTTGCGTCCACTCTATGGAGTTTGATATCAAAAACAAGAATCAGCTGTGAAAAGAAACATTATCTTAAGACGGTCATGCATATATTCAACACACTGGAACAGTCTGCAGGGTAAAAGTGATGTCCGTCTTCTTCCCTTACATTAAAAAGTAAAGAAACTGCAGATTTTCATTTGCAAAGGGATAGAAGAGAAACTGTCTGGAGTGACACGAGATCAGCTGTAATTTGGCTAACGCAAAAGGATGGGCTTCGTACGAGCAATTTTGTTTGGCTGAAAGGACCAAGCCTACCTTTGACTTGTGAGTATCATTTTCAACTTAATCTTGTACAAATTAAGTTAACGTAATAAAATCGCTTGAGTATGTTCATTTTTTCATAAGTATTTGCAATTTTGTGAAACACAAAATTGTGTGCCATAGCTGAGAAGCTGAGTGCTTTGGTTTTGCTATGATTATGACCAAGGTTCTAAAAATCGCTAGGCGGCTCCTAGGCCGGGCCTAGCGCCTAGAGCGCCGAGGCGGGGCCTAGGCGGGGCCGCGAATTTACACACATTTTTATATAATTCCATAGTTTCTGTCTATCCAATTATTTTGTATACTCATACTAGTATAAGATTAAGGTCAAATTATTATATTCCAGCTTAAAAACAAAATAATCAGCTTAGTCCAGCATTTATGGAACTAGTAAGTAGTTACTATTCACTATTTTCTAAAGTTCCATAAGGATTTATACAATTCTGGTAACAATTTTTGACATCATTTCTCTATAAATAATAAATATCACATCATTCTATCTTGTCATTAATCAGACAGAAAGCAACTACTATGTGTGTGAATCATTGGTGAATCAACTTCATTGCAAGTGCTAACAAAATGAAACTTAACATAAGCAGTCTCTGAAACTTTCACTCTAAATAATGGGGGGAACTTACATGTCCTGCTCATGTTCGTTTGCTCAAGCAGTTTTGGCAATACACAGGAATGCAGCATCCACATTGAAGTCTTCCTTGGCAGATGTCTCATAGCAAGGAATATTACCTTTTGATGAACACCAATCTTTCGCCTGCAGTAGATTGAATCATGTTAATTATAAGAAAGATATAATTTAAACAATCAATTGATATACTCCCTCCGTCCCTAATTATACTAACAAATTAACCCAAAAGAAAGCATCACATGAAAATGAGTGGAAATAAGCAATGGAATGCACTAGAAGTAGAATCTGAAATAAACATAACATCAGCTGCATTACATATTTCGACTGGCTAAGTAGAGGATCTGAAAGTAGAACTCATTTTATAGTCAGAATTTTTTAAAGACTTAAAACTAAATGTTGATGAATGGATCGTCTTCTTCTTTCTTGTCCATAATTTTCTATTACACGCTCCTCATCAGACTCAAATTCAACTTCATTCTCGTTTACTTCAGCCTCATCCTCAGAATAGAAATCATCCTCCTCAAGCTCTCTAACTCTAGTAGCATCGGCATCAAGTTCATCACCCATCTCATCTTCACCGTCACATACCCCGGGGATAATCCAATCTTGTGCTTTACTTGCATCACTAGCAAGTAGCACATCAACGTCTTTCTCCATTCTCCTCTTATGATTGTTCATCAAACGGGAATTGAATTGAACATAGACTAGATTGTTCAATCTTGAAACATCTAGTCTATTTCTCTTCTTAGTATGTACCTATATTAGAAAGAAAAAAAGTATAAAAAATTATTGACGAAAGTATAAATGTTCTTATTAACTAATAAAGTAAAGGATAAATATTCTAAGTTCTAACCCCTTCAAAGGCACTCCAACATCTTTCACATCCAGATGAGCTCGTAGTTAATGACAAGATCCTCGTAGCTATTTTTTGCAAGTTGGGTGTTCCATGTCCATAATTGAACCACCAAGTTGCTGAAAGAAAACAACAATGAAAAATGTTAAAAGGACTCCTAGATTGACTGCTAGACATAAACTGATCAATTTTAAACCACAACATGTTTTACATTTACTACAAAATGTTTTACGTTTTGTAGTAGAATTCTTATATTACGTAGTAGAAGTTTCACACATGCACAACAACAACAAAATGTTTTATATAGGAGTGTGCTGCAGCAAACCCTTGGTTGCAGCGTTTCCAAATCCATACTACTACAAGGTTAATGCTTATCGGGGTCACACTGCAGCAAACAAGAGTGCCACTTAACAATAGAAATTTAGAGTAGCCAATCTTGCACAGAAGAAGATTTTTTTTCAGTCAGTCAACAACTACTTTCATATAATCTGACATATTTTGCACTTAAAAAAATAAGATAACCAAATAAATGATTAATCACTATGAGGAGGAGGTAGTACTAATTGTTCTATATACTGGAGGAAGGGATTATCATAACAAGTTCAAGTTCCCTAACTGACATCCATTATTTGGAGAAGTATGTGAAATATAAAGACAGTTGCAACTTCCAAGCTCCATTAAGGAAATTATCAAATTATGATATAGTGGTATATTTTCCTAAGCCAAAGGAGGTTAAAAATGATAAAAAAATAATGATTAACTTTCCTTTTACCTGGATCAAATGTATCATCATTTACTTCACAGCTTTTACATGCCATGGACTTCCCAAAAACTCCTCCTTTATTCTTGTACATAGGCAACTCAACATTCATAATTCGATTTATCAAGCCATGGTCGCCATTACAATAAACCTCCAGAAACTCAATAACTCCGTCCATCAATTCTTGATCAAACCTGAGATCGGAATCCTTATAATAATAATAAGGATTCAAAAGATAAGCCATCAAATGCAATGAGGTATCAAGTCTACCCTTAATCTTATCATTCAATATCTCCAAAATAGGGTTGTAGTTCTTGGAATAATTATTCAGGGCTGTTTTAATTTCTTCCTTGGCCCTAAGAATCTCCCCGTACAAAAATCCCATTGCCGGCTTTTTATCCCCATCAACCATGCGAAGAACCCTCACCAAAGGTGCAAAAACTGTCAAACAAGATGTTACACCATTCCAAAAACTAATAGACATGACCGTGTTATAACTTGTTTTTCCTTTCGTAGTCTTGGACCATTTGCATTGATCCCACTCAGTGCTGCCAAACATGGATTTCAATTGAGCTTTCTTCTCCACCAAGCTCTGCAAACTAAGGAAGGATGATGCAAATCTAGTAACCCCTGGTCTCACAATATCCCTCCTCTTTGTATACGACCTCATCATAGCTAGAGTCTTATGATGTCCATATATAAAAATGGTCAAAGCCTTCGCTTGATCAAGAATTTTCTTGAACCTGGGTAATTTTGCAATACCTTCAAGAGCAAGGTTAATGGAGTGTGCAGCACATGATGTCCAAAAAATATTTGGTCTTTTCAACTTCAATAGCTTAGCCGCCCCCATATTGTTTGACGCATTGTCTGTCACCACTTGAATCACTTTCTCCGGCCCTATTTGCTCAATACATTCATCGACATAATCACAAATCATCTCACTTGTATGTGCCACATCTGAAGATTCTTTTGACGAGAGAAATATAGTGCCTGCCTTAGAGTTGACACACAAGTTCATGATGCTCCTTCGCTTCCTATCACTCCAAGCATCAGTCATCAGCGAACAACCATTTAATGCCCATTCTTCTTCATGTGGCTTTACTTTAACCTTAGTCCTCTCGACCGCTTTTTTCAACAATGGCTCCCTTAATTCATACCGGCTAGGAGGTTTCCACATTTTTCCAAATTGACCAACAGACTCGGTAAAAAGCCTAAAGTTATCCAACTCAAAAGTATTAAAAGGTATGCCCTCTTCATAAACCCAATCCGCAAAATAGTTTTTCACCACATTTGTTCTATCTTTCCAAATGGCATCTTTAATGTTTCTCTCCCTCATTGTCTTTGCTGTTATTCCCAAAGAAGCTTCGGGATTGATTTCTGCGGCAAAATTGTCCATTGGACCAAGAGACCGGGCTATCTTTGAGCCTAAGGACTCTCCAAGTTCATCTTCTTCGGTGTCTAACCCCATAACATTCACACTGCTAACCAAATTATCTTCACGATTTATCACCTTTTGTTTCTTGATTTTTGTCTCTTCAATAGCATTCTTGCACTTAGCTTTGTCATCGGGTGTAGATTTGGGACATGCCGAAACGTTCCCCTTAATGTGTGCTATGTGCTCTTTCATTCTACGAATACCTCCGGACATAACCTTGTTACATAACTTGCATCTGACCCTGTCTAAGTTAGATGGATCAGCAAGTACGCCATATTCCCAACCGATATCATTTGACTTCCTTTTGAGTTGTATCTCACTCTCAGTCTCAGATGATGCTCGAACCTGGGTAGGAATAGGAGTACTAGCCGATGCACTTGAAGATGCCATACACCTTAAAAAGTAAAAAACAAAACAAAAAGAAACAATAAATACATTGAAATAAATTAAGCAGCCAAGAACCATTGAAGATGCCATATTCAAAAATATATGCTGTCATTATGAAGTATGAACTATTGAAATAGAAAGCATTCACTACTGAAGATGCCATTGAAGAGAGAAGCTTACACTTACAGAGTTACAGTGACGGCGGGTGAAGACGGTGGAGACGGCGGAGACTGGAGAGAGAACGGCGAGAGAAGAGCTCGTCGTCGTCGAGAAAGCTAGGTCAATAATCGAAGAGAGAGAGAGAGAGAGAGAGAGAGAGAGAAGCTAGCTATTTCAATTTCAATTTGTATTTTACTGTGTGTTTGTTTTGTGGATCTATAAAAGATAAAAAATTAAAAATAAAATCTAAAAAAACCCGCCCAAACCCGCCCAGCCGCCCAGCCGCCCAGACCGCCCAGCCCGCCTAGGCGCCGCCTAGGTCCGCCTAGCCCGCCTAGCGCCTAATTCCACCGCCTAGGCATAAATCGCGGCGCCTGGCTGCCGCCTAGCACCTAGGCGCCGCCTAGGCGGCCGCCTAGGCCGATTTTTAGAACACTGATTATGACCATTTTTATGCATGTCTTTTCTTTTATTTCTTCCTAGCCAAGTGAAGTGAACTTGGGTTTTTAACATGAAAAGTTTATGAGCTAGATGGAGAAATCCAACATAGCAGTTTATTGGACTTGGAGCTGCTGCTCTCAACGATCAAGATTTAGCCACATCTATCACTTTACTAGATGGATAGTTAAGATGAATTAGGTGTTCGGTGAGACCAACTCATTACCCCAAATCATCTCAACCATTCACCTCTCAAACTAGTAAAGGTATTTGAATCTCAGTTGTTGGAAGCATCAGTTCCAAATTCCGTTCAGTGTATCGATGTGTTTTTACCTCTCACCTGTTTTTATCCATTTACAAGGGCTTTTATTCGGTCTCAAGAGAAAGTCGCTAGGGCTCATGACATTGACATGGATCATACTCACTTTTTATACTTATAACAACAATACACTTACTATTACTCCCACTTATTCTCTCTCATATTTTACGTTTTATACTCATAACACATCCTCCACTCATTCTCTCTCTTATTATCATATTATTCCTTCCAAAATTTTGATCCACGCTCATGTGGAATCGGAGAAAGTATTTGAATTTTTATTTTGACATTTATTTTAAAACGGACTTAGTACATATCATATGGTTAAATGCCTTGATGAATGAAGCAATGCAAAGCTTAGTGTATCTCCATGGGGGAGAAGAAGAGGCGGAGGTTCATGGGGCAAGCAGGGCAACTGCGGCCCCTTCCCCACCCTTATTATATGAATTGGTATTATCTGCCATCACACGTGTTGGTAAATGATGCCTCACTATGTGCTTCGTTCTCTCCTGATAAAATTGGTCCTTTGCCAAACAGATTGCACTCAAACTGTTAAAATATTATAGCATGATCCTGATGTAACCCAAGGTCGCTGATTAAACCCTTTAGCCATATCCCCTATTTAGCAGCTTCTGTCAATGCCATGTACTCCGCCTCCGTATTAGACGATGTCACCGTAGATTGTAGAGTAGCCTTCCAACTAACTGACAACTGACCCACCAAGATTGAACACATACCCGGTCATAGATCTCCTTGTGTCAACATCCCTAGAATAGTCTGAATCACAGTAACCCTCAACTGCATATTCTGTATCACCTCCATAAATGAGCCCAACATCTGATGTACTCATAAGGTATTTGAAAATCCTATTCAATGCTTGCCAATGTTCCTTACCAGAATTCCCCATGAACCTACTACCAACACTAACAACATGAGTAAGATCTGGCCTAGTGCAAACCATAGCATACATCAAACTACCAACTGCAATGACATAGGGTAATCGAGCCATGCACCCTTTCTCCTCATCCGACTTAGGTACAAAAGCAACAGACAGACGTGCATTCGCTGCAGTTGGAGAATCTAAAGGCTTTGCTGTGGACATGTCAAACCTCTCTAAAACTTTCTTGATATAACTTTTCTGGGATAAGAGCAATTTTTGTTGGCTTCTATCCTTATAGATCTCCATACCCAGAATTTTTTTTGCCGCACCTAAATCCTTCATCTTGAACTCTACAGATAGTAGACCCTTCAACTTATATCTGACTTCTTGACAGCCGCTATAAACATATCGTCAACATAAAGAACCAGATAGATAATCGAGCCATCCACTAACTTATTGTGATATACACAACAGTCATACACGCTCCTCGTGTAACCAATCTCTGTCATATAACTGTCAAATCGCTTGCACCACTGTCTAGGCAATTGCTTGAGCCCATACAAGGACTTCTTCAACCTACACACATAGTCTTCTTTTCCCGAAACCTGAAACCCATCTGGTTGTATCATATAAATATCCTCTTCCAACTATGTATGTAGAAAAGTTGTTTTCACATCTAGTTACTCGAGCTCCAAATCCTGATGTGCCACCATTGCTAATAGCACTCTGATAGAAGTGTGTCTAACCACTGGTGAGAAAATCTCATTGTAGTCAACGCCCTCCCGCTGTGTTAAACCCCTTGCAACTACACGAGTTTTATACTTGACCACCTCTGATGGTGACATACCTTCCTTCTTCTTGAATACCCATTTGCAAGTCACAATCTTTCTGCCCTCTGGCCTCTTGGTTGTTCCCATGTTGAATTTTTGTGAATTGACTCCATCTCATGACTCATCCCCCATAGCGGCATGCCACTGGGCAGACTTTGAACATGTACCTGCTTCCTTGAAAGTAGTTGGCTCCGAAGAATCGGGCTTCACCTACTCAGCAACCTGAAGTGCATAAGACACTATGTCTTCAAAACCATGCCTCACTGGAGGCTTCCCGAAATAAGCCCACCTAGGCCTCTCTTGAGCTAACCCATGTTCCTCAGAAACTAGTGATAACCTTTCAGGTGCTTCTGTTTCTGACGGTAGATCCTGATGAACATGTGACTGTGGACTAATCAACTCTGAAGTGTCTTGTAGCTCCACTTGTTTATTAATACTACCAATACCTAATACAACTACAAATCTCATAATAGGGTTAAGCAGAGAGTTTTCATCAAAAGCAACATTCCTGCTTATTATTACCCCACCATCTGATGTAGACCAAATTCGGTATCCCTTGACACCATCCCCATAACCCATGAATACTCCTTTTTGGCCCTCGGTTCCAACTTCCCATCATTCACATGATAATAAGTAGTACAACTTAAAGCCCTTAAATTAAAATAATCAACAGGTTTACCTGACCATACCTCATTGGGAACTTTGAGACTAATACCTGTATGTGGTCCGTAATTTATCAAGTTACATGTTGTACTAACCGCTTCTGCCCACAACCGCTTAGACAACCCTGCATTGGAGAGCATACACCTTGCCCTAGCCAACAATGTTTGATTCATGCGCTCTGTTACACCATTTTGCTGTGGTGTATCTCTGATAGTAAGATGCCTAAAATTCCCACTTGCTTACAGAACTCATCGAGCTCATCACTATAGAACTCCAACCCATTATCTGTCCGGAGTCGCTTGATCTTCTTCCCTGTCTGATTCTCCACTAATGTTTTTCACTGTCTGAAATTGGTGAGAGCCCAACTCTTGCTTCATAATAATTACCCAAGTCTTCTTCGAGTATTCATCAATCATAGACAAGAAATACCTGTGACCCCTCAATGATTCCTGACATGAAGGTCCCCAACAATTCGAGTGGATGTAATCTAGACTGCTATTTGTTCTGTGAACCCAGTTAGAAAACTTGCTTCACTGCATCTTTCCAAGTATACAATGCTCGCATAACTTGAGGTCCTTAACCTTATGGACACACAAAAGACCATTATTAGCCAATATCCGCATCCCCCTAATGATCCCGTGCCCAAGCATAATATGCCACAACTTGGTCTTATCCTACTTGACCACTTTAGATGATGCAACCAATAATGATCCAGAAATCGTCCTTCCTTGGAGGAAATACAAGAAGCCACGCTTAAAGCCTCTCAGAATCACTTCAGAACTTTTGCAGACAAAAACTGCTCCACCTTTACCTTTGAAACTATACACTTTGATGTCGAGCTGACTAAGAGATATCAGTTTCTTCGTCATCTGTGGAACATGCGTCACATTGTTCAAAGTGTAGAACTTATCATCATGAGTCTGCAACTTGATAAAGCCAATACCAACCACCCTGCAAGTAACACTGTTTTCCATATAAATATTACCACAATCTACCTGCTCATAGGTAGTAAACCACTCTCTACTAGGACTGATATGATAAGAAGCCACAGAATCAAGAATCCACGCATTAGGCTGTTTTGAAGATTCTTCTATCACTAGAGCATAATCCCCATCAGAGTTGCTCGTATCAACTGCAGTAGCATTAACTTCATTGCGATTTGGAGGCTCGCCTCGCTTCTTCCTAGTACAATCTGTCTTCCAATGTCCCTTCCCCTTGTAGTAATTACAAACATCATCAGGTTTCGGGCCTCTCTTGCCAGAAGACTTTTTCTTCTTCTGTTTTACTGCTAGAACCCCTGCTGCCTTCCGCAACCAAACCTGCTCTCTGATTATCTGTACAACTATTACCGCTTTCCTTATGACGTAACTTTCTAGTCTTGAGCGAGGATTTCACCTCCTCTAGAGTCACCGTCTCCTTACCACTGATACTAAAGTCAACTTAGTGCTCATATGATAAAGGCAAAGAAACAAGAAGCATTAATTCAGTATCCTCATCAGCAACCTTAGCATCTATATTACGTAGTTCAAGTAATAAATATTTAAATCTATATAGGTGATCCTTAATGGGCGTACCATCCTGAACCAAATTCTGGCACTAATAGGCCTTTTTCGGACTAGGGGCGCGATCACCACATGGTAGGACGCGATCACCTCGTCTCCCAAAACAGCACCCGCGCGATCGCTACCTTTCGACAGATCGCGCGCCCCTTAGCTTTGCTAGGATTTCCGAATTTCCTTGTTTAATCTCCTAATTTAGGCGTACCCAACTTAGATGACACCAAACCCAACAAGAAGAAGAAGAGAGAAATTGAGATAGAAAATAGTAAGTGAAAGTTGTTGTGAATGTGAAAATGGGTCTCATTGAATAAGAAGTTGACATTCATTTTAGAACGAAGTATTAGATTTTTTTTGTTGTGGAAAATGACAAATTAGGGTTTAAAGTTTGGGGGGGGGGGGGAGAGAGAATGTGTGCCAATCAGGGTGTGATATTCCAATTTTGTCAATTTAGTATCCAAAGTTACCAACGTTAGTTAGATTAAGATTTTTGACAAAAATATTAACGAATCTCGTTAAATCATAACATCCTTCGCACTTATAAATTTTGTAAGGGTAGGTTGGTCTTTTCCATTCAACTCACCTCATTTCATTTATAACTCTCCAAACCCTATTCTCCATCCTCAAATCTCATTTTTTAATCTGTTTCTTCTAGCTTAAACAAACTCAACGACTCACTCCTCAAATTACCTTCCAACTTAAATGAATGTTGCCATGAAAATTAAGCTTCCATTGATTTAAAAGGATCGAAATTTGTTATCTATATGGTAACCAGAACATCATGATGGGAGCCCAGCCCAGACACGACCTACAGATGAGCTTCATCCCACCTTATTTGGTCGGCTACTTCTAGTGCTTCAGCGAAGTCTAACCCATAAGAATACTATTGGATTTTTTTTGGTGTTCAAAAAAATAAAACTAGAAAATCAGCGACTTGAAGAAAGAGGCTGACAACAATTAAAAAAGAGACTCTCTCATCAATGGCACTTATCGATTCGACTTGTTTGATAATGTCGGGGACTGAATTTACAGAAGCAATGATAGCTTTTTAAAATCAGTTACCACCCAACCTAATCAAATTAGCTTTAAAAGCGTATTAAATCATAGAACCTTTACTAATTAGTGTATGTGTTTTCTTTAAATCAGTGTGTGTGTTGATAGTGGTAGTTTTATGCTGATGGTGGTGGTATTGTGGTGATGGAGGTGATCGGTGATCGGTGATGGTGGTTATTGATGGTAAGGAGAGGAAAGAGTATTATAATTATTAAAGAAATAAATAATAATATTTTATAATATTATTATATTTTTTTTAATTATTGTGCTAAAAATGTGGTTCCATTTGAGATGGCAAAGAAAAATTGTATATTTTTGGGTGTAATTTAAATTGAGACCGAGTAAATAAGAAAAGAAAATGTTAAAAAAAAGTGATGCAATATACTTCCTCTGGTCATATTATAATATACACACTTTTCTCATTATACGTCATATAACAGATTACACCTTAATAAAATGAAAATATTTTATTATTTTTATATTAATGGTATCCACATGTTATATTAACAACAACAATTCAATTATTATTTTCATCCCACTTTCTCTCTCCAACCCTATTATATTCACAACACTTACTACATTATTATTTTTCTTAATTTTTGTGCAAATAGTAAATGAAAAGATTTGTAATGGGACTAAGGGAAGGGAGTAAGAAATAAAAATGGGTTAATTACAAATTAGGGCCTGAAGTCTCACATAAGATCCCCAATTGGGGGGCTGATCTTTTTTTTTTTTTAGCAATTTAGGGTCTGACTTCACATTTTTTTTTATCAAATCAGGACTTTTTGACGATTTTCATCCAAATAATCCGTTAAGTTAACGAATAGGTAACAGTAACAAATGGACTAGTTTGTAATGATTATTAGTTTTAAGAGGTCAAATGCAAAGTTTAAATATAAAGTGTTCAAATTTTTTTTTTCCAAAATAATTAATATTATCTTAATTCTAAAATAATTAATATCTGGAATAAATATAATTTTTATATTAAAAAAATAAAAATATTATTATTTTTTATGTTAAAAAATAATTAATGTTCGTATACTAGTTTTAAAAATAAAATAATTTTAAAAATAAGAAAACCTTTAATGTTTTAAAATTTTAAAATTAATTTATTTAAAAAAAATATTTTAGTTTTTTTTCAAAAAATAAAATTGTCTTTAAAAATACAAAATTTTAAAGACAATTTTTTTTATATACAAATAATAATTGAAAACGTTGTAATGGGACTGAGGGGAGGGATGGGAAGGGAGTAAGAAATACTCCCTCCGACCCGCCCGAAAGGACAAAAATTGTGTCTTGCACGGGAATTAAAAAAAGTGATGTATGAAAGAGAAAAAATGTATAGTAGAATAAATATTGTGAGTGAAAGGTGATGTAGGAAAGAGAAAGTGGGGTAGAAAATAGTTAGTGAATATTTATTGTGAGAGTATGATAAGTGGATCCCACAAATAAAATAGTAGTAAAAAATTTTTCATTTTTGGGTTGTATCATTTCAAATGAAACGCTTAAAAAGAAAATTTGTGTTTTTTCGAGCGGGACGGAGTAGTAGGAATTAGCTAGTGATTGTAAAAAGGAGTAAATGGATATGGGCCCCACCAAATATGTGAGTGTGTGTGTACTTTTTGAGTGCCCGAGATTTGTATGAGAGATGAGGAAATATGAGAGGAGGAAAAGAAAGCGTTGTTCCTAAGCTGACTTTCAAGTATAATCAGTGGCACATAGAAACTAAATAATTGAACAAGATATGGACCATATATTTCCTCTTTTCATTCCAAATATAGTAACTTATTCTTCCGTTTGTCCGTTCTCAAATGAATGTTCAATTTTCTTTTTTCAAAACATTTATAAAAACGTTAAATTTAAGCATTTCTTGCAACATAAATAAATAAAAGAAACTTAATGATCTCATCGTATTGCATTAATGTGAATTTAAATTTATTGTTTGATGAGAGAATATTTAATAGTATTCACAAAAATTAAACATTTATTTTGAAATGAGTTTTGAAAATTTAACATTTATTTAGGGATAGAGAGAGAGAGAGAGAGTCTATTTGACAAATCAATATTATTATAATAACTTCACTAAACACATACTCCCCCGGCCTCAATTATAAGAAGAAAAAAAACTAATTTTACACATATTAAGAAGATAGTTAAATTGGTTTAGTTGTCTTAATTTTATGACAAAAACATGTTGAAATTACTAATATATCCTCATAGTAAATATGTAATAAATGTGTACTTGTATTTGAAAATGAATAATTAATTAGGGGTATTTTCGATAAAAAAGTGTTCAATATATTTGCATTCAATAAGATTTAGATTCAAAATGATGAAAGTTGCTTATAATAATGGTCGAAATGAGTATATATATATATATATATATATATATATATATATATATATATATATATATAAAAGTGTTAAATATATTTGCATTCAATAAGATTTAGATTGAAAATGATGAAAATTGCTTATAATAATGGTCGAAATGAGTATATATATATATATATATATATATATATATATATACTAGTTAAAGTCCGTGTCCAATGACACGTGTTTTTTTTTTAATTTTAAAAAAAATATTATTTTTAAGGGCAAAATGGGAAAGGGACAACTTAGTGAGGGCAAAATGGAAAATTCGGCACTTGATACTGTTCATTGTACTGTAGCACTCATGGTGTGATTTATACTATATATATATGATGCCGCAGGAAATGTGCTTATCAATCTTCCTTCACGTGGCAGGACTGATCACCTGGCTCCTTGACCTGAAATCAGAACCCACGACTAGCCGGATGTGTCTCCGGCTTAGACCCTCGGGCGTGAGAGTAAGTATTTGATGATTGGAGAGCTAAAATGTATTGAATAATGGAATTCTGATAACAAAATAGCAGTTACCTTTGCACCGTGGGTAGTGATGAAGTATTTATAGGTGATGACCGTTGTATTTTTGGTGGTGCTCCATGAGCTCCGAGATTTTAGTGACAGTTATTAGTAATGTGAACGTGCCTATAACGGTCCCTGATTTATAGGAATGCAGTTATGGAAAGATTTGACTCACGTGTGTCCACATCAGTTAGGTCGACACTTGATGATTAGGTCGAGGTCGCCATTTGTAGAATGGTCGACCTGACTGACGGGTAGAGCCCGGATTGTACTCAAATTGGATCATGGATCGTAGAGTCGGACCAGGCTAGGTCTGGACCTTGGAGGTCGGACAATGAGCCTAGGTCGACTGATTCCGTTGCTGGGCCTTGGGCCATAAGGTGATTGGGCCGGACTCATCAAGAATGTGTAGGCCATGGCCGCCTGTGATTTGGGCTTTACTCGCTTGGCCCAGCTCGACACTTTTGGTATGTTCAGTGGCCCCCAACTTTCGAGTTGACTTTGTCGACTAGGAAGTTAAGGAAATCTCAATGAATATTATTGTTACTCGCAGGTCGATACTCGCTCTGAAGTTTAGTCGACCATAGATGATGTGGCATGATCCTGGACGTCGACGATGAACGGTCAGAGATGAAGGAGCGCCGTTTTTCTGTCATCATTGCTATTTTGACGCTTGGTAGTCCACCTCGAAAATCGCTTCCTTGTTTAATTAGGAAATTAATTTTGAATTTCCTTTTTCCTTTCCAATTTTGGAAAATATAAATACCAAAATCCTTTTTTTATTTGAATTCTTACCGTCTTTGAGCTCTGAGAATCCCCGGCGAAAATATCAAGGAAGCCATTGATTAAATTCAACCTTCGTTCTCACTTGTGACTCTCTTATTAGATATCAATCAAGGTATTCTTCTCTTTTCTTGTCTTAGGGTTTTGATTATTGTGTTTGTTTCCGCTTTTTGCCATGGCCTAGAACCTTCAAGACATTTTGTGAACCGGGAGGCACGGGTATGGCTATTACCTTAGTGTAATCGTAGGGTTTTTAAGAATGTGAACGGAGAGTGGAGAGAGATGTCCCTTGATGAATGTGCCTCCATCTTGTCGAGGTGGGGATTGAAATTTAAGCGAAATAGGTTTTCCCGTTGTAGAAGACAACGTAGATTTAGTAATTGACGATTCGAATGTAGTCTCTTTTCATCTCTTTCACGAATTGCTCGATCACATAGATTTGTGTTTTATGTTAGGGATGTTGAGAAACCCTCTTTCCTTAGGAACGAGAAAAGGCTTTCCGGGGAGTCTAGGTCGCCCTTAGGTAGGTCATTGAAATTGTTCATGTGTCGACTCCCTATTTCTCCTTCTTCTTGTACGAGATATGGCTTCTCGAGGTGGAGCTCTTTGCATCTACCTCTTACGGCCCCGGGATTGTGAATGCGTTTGATGATTCGGTAGTGCACAGGAAGAATGAGAGAGGCTATGTTCCTCACGGGCCGTTGCGAGGAAAGAAGAATTTGCCCTCTAGGTATAGCATGATCTGGGATTTCTGTGAAGTGATTAAGGAGGACTATAGAGTGACCATCTATACTCAGAAAGATTTTATGGCCCAGTTTAGATCGACTTTCACCAAGGATGCCACTAGAGTAGCTTTCTTTTATGGCGGTCGTGGCCGGCCTCGAGGTTGCCGCTTGATCCCTTTATTAACGAGTTCTTGGAGTGTGCTAATGCCTACTGCCCCTTCGGCATTTCGGAGCTAATACACAGAGGGTTACGGTATGCTTTGCTATGGTGTGTAGGTTTCTAGGATATGAACCTGTATGAGGGTCTTGAGGAATTCTTTTTGTATTAAGTATAGCGGGGAGGACCTGAGCATCAGTACCCCTTCTAAACCCAAATCTCCCAAACTCTTCACGAATCTCCCCAGCAAAGCAAGTGGATGGAACTCCCACGTAGTGGTGGTAGAGAGTAGGTTGGGATGGGAGTTTCCTTTACCCAATGATGAAACAGAAACCATGGATGAGAGGGACTATTGGGAGCCACTCTGGCATTTTGACCTGTATAAGAAGTTGTGTCGATTAGCTGACAAGGGGCCCATCAGTTGGGAGAGTCTGATTACTACCAAGTATAACTTCATCCAGGCCGGAATGATGGCTGGAGAGGGAGAAGTGCAGCCCTTGGTGGTCATTGGTAGGGGCACAATATATCCAGGCCGGGTTACCAGCAGCCACGGGTAAGTTTGAGAATAAGTGTCAACGTTGTAAAAAGACTGCCAACTACTGCAAGGACAATGGGGATCATGCCGGCGGTAAGATACCCTTATTCTGCAACCCTTTACTCGCCTATTATTTGCCTGCTTGTTGATCTGACAGCATAATAAATTATTTTGTACTGCATGCTCTTCTCTTAGCTCGTCGCTTGTTAACTCGCATATAAGATGGTTAGGTCGCACATAGTTTGCTCGTACATAGAACTTCTGCTCGTATGTAGAACTTTCGTATGTCGATCTAACATTTTGCTATTTTGGCTTTGTTGCAGTCTTAACTCTCGAACAAGAAGCAAATATGGGACGCATTGTTGGCGTTTCTGACAAGAAGAAAGCTAAGAAGGCTCATGGAGCTGCTAATGCTCGAGCTAACAGGCAGAGGGAGGCTGAGATGAGGACCAACTTGCTGTCCAAGGATAACATTGGGATGGTGCCAATGGAGGAGGTTGAATCCGAGGACCCTGTGCAGAGTGGTACTCAGTCCATGGATGTTAATAAAGGAGGTGACGAGTCCACCAGGTCAGCTAGACCCAGCTTGAGTTCCGACCCAACTCATGAGGCTAATGTTGCGACCTCTGGAGCTGAGATGACAGGGGCCAGCCCTCTGAATGTGGTGCATGTTGAAGATGATGACATGGAGGCAGATGAGGATGATCAACCTTTAAACACGAAGAAGAGGTCACGGTCTGAGAAAGGGAAGTCAATTTCTTCGAGCCAACTTCCTCCACCAATCTCTTCTCCCCCTACCAAAGAGTCTCTCGAGGACCAGATGAGGAGATTGAACGATGTTCCTCCTCTCATAGGAGTCAATAGCTTGAGCCGCCGTTACCTAGATATGAGCTTGGGTCAGGTCGTGGTCAGGAGGGCCATTGATGTCGACCTTCTAGCTCACTTTGCTGATAAGGGGATCACCCCTGAAGAATTCTCAGCTCGCTCTGGGATGGTGCACAGCGAGGTAATCTTTAACCTTCCCCTTCCGTTTTAGTCGCTTGTTCTTTTAATCAGCCAATTTAAGTTCCGAGCTAAGACTTCTCTGGTTTTCTTTAATGCAGAATCTTACCATGGTCGAACAAGTTAAGAGTTCTTGGAGGGCCTCCATTGAGAGGGAGAAGCAAGCTCTGAAAGATTACTCCAAGAAGTCTCAGGAGTTGGCCGAACTAACAGAAAAATACAATGATCTCGACAATTCCTTTGACGCTCAAGAGTTGGTGAAGAAGAAAGCTTTTGAAGATCTGGAAGCTGCCAAGGCCAAAGTTGAAGAAGTGACCTCCGAGAGAGACGTTGAACGTCTTTCTCATGAGAAGACGAAGGTCGAGCTTACCATAGTTTCCGAGCTGCTCAAGAAGAGAGACTCTTTCTTGACCTCGCTGAATGAGGAACACAATGCTGCCCGGGCCAAATGGAGAGAGGATCTCGAGATTGCCGCCAAGAATGCTGTTGATCAATTCAAAGATGGAGATGAGTATTATAATGCTATTGTCGCCAAAGCACTGGACTTTTTGGATGTGGGTAAACGTCACATGGCGCGTCGGGCCTTGGTAGATCCAACAGCTGAAGTCACCCTTGAGCAATTAGCTCATTGGTTCTCTGAATCCCAATATGACATGACGGCCCGTGGTGGACACTCGATTGTTCCTTATCTTGAAAATGATTTGGCCTTCATCGCCCAAGAAGATCAAGAGGACGGCTGTGAGCCGTGGTTAGCTCCCCCAATTGCCGAGAGGAACTTTGACGTTGTCTTGCAAGAGATTGATGATGCCGCCGCTATGGAAGAAGAACCTGAGCAGCGAGTATATTCAGAGTCGGGTAAACCCATAGGCCCCCAGCAGCAAGGAGAAGATGGGGAAGGTCGGGCTGCCAATGATGATCAAGCTGACGTTGGTCAGGACTCTTGAATTTATTTGAAGGAGTTGTAATGGACAAGTCCCAAACACTATTTTGTTTTTTGTTTTGAAACTATCCAAATGCCTTGGCCCAGTTTTTTGGGAGGCATAGAACCATGTAACTTTATTTTGCGTAAGTCTTGGCCCGCCTTTTGGGAGACTTATTTATCTACTATCATAGCCGACTTCATATCCTTGTATGTTTTATGCTTTTAATTTCAGCATATATATGTCGAGCTAGATGTAATAGGACAAATGGGTCGCTCTAAGTATTAGGTCGACCTGGTTTTACGTTAACTCAATCGACCTAATACTTGCGAAGGTTTTTGGTAAACGAGATTGACTCAAAGTCGAACCTGTTTTCAAGAGACCAAAGCTGACCAAGGGTCGAGCTTATAAGAACGAAGTCGACCTAAGGTTGGACTTGTAAATAGGACTCAGCTGATTAAGGATCGAGCTGATAAAGCTGACTAAGAGTCGAGCTCTTTGGGACAAAGTCGACTAAGAGTCGGACTTGTAAAGGGACATAACCGATTAAGAATCGGGTTTGTTAAAATGAAGCTGACTACAAGTCGAGCTTGTTGAACGAAGTCGACTATGAGTCGGAATCGTTGAAGAAACTAAGCTGATTAAGAATCGAGCTCGTTAAAACGAAGCTGACTACGAGTCGAGCTTGTTGAACGAAGTCGACTATGAGTCGGAATTGTTGAAGAAACTAAGCTGATTAAGAATCGAGCTCATTAAAACGAAGCTGACTAAGAGTCGAGCTTGTTGAAGTTAGTGTAGCAGCACGTTTTGATCGAGTAGAACTGCGACTTTTATTGAAGTAGAAATATGCTTACATCGACTAAAACTATGATAACTTCAAACTTTGAAACTGTACATACTCTGAACTAAACTAGCAATTTGAACTAGAAGTAGTATTTGATAAGATGGGTGGCATGCCAAGGATGTTTTAGCTCTTCTCCTCCTGGGTGAGCAATCATATAGGTCCCTTCTTTGACGACTCGAGTAACTATGTAAGGACCTTCCCAATTAGGAGATAGCTTGTTCCTTCTCCCTGTTGCCTCGATCTTCCTCAACACATGATCTCCTACTTGGAATGATCTATTCTTTACCCTCTTGTCGTGGTAACTCTTGGTTCGCTGCTTGTAGTTGACCATCCGAAGGTAAGCTGTGTCTCGCTTCTCGTCGACTAAATTCAAGTCGATCAATCTGTTAGTGTCATTCTGCTCTTGATCAAAGAAAGTCACTCTAGCAAGAGGGAAATCTGAGTTCGGCGGGTGCCATGGCCTCTGATCCATATGTGAGAGCGAATGGGGTTTCCCCCGTAGGCCCCCGAGTGGTTGTACGAACTGCCCAAAGAGCAAGGGGGAGTTCGTCCAACCAATTGTTACGTCGACCAACCAATCCTGTCTTTAGTGCGGATAGGACGAGTTTATTTCTTTGCTTGACTTGCCCATTTCCTTGAGGATAGGCGACGGATGTTTGCCAATGCTTGATCCCTACTCGAGTCATTTACGCCGAAAGCCCTTGAGAATTGTAAGCCATTGTCTGATACTATGGCTCGAGGAAACCCAAATCTACACCAAATGAAGTCGTGAATGAAGTTGATTGCATTTTCCTCTGTTATGCGAGCTAGTGGTTTAGCTTTGACCACCCACTTGGTGAAGTAGTCGATTGCAACGATCACATACTTGCAATTTCCTCTGGCGGGTGGGAAGGGTCCAATTAAGTCGACGCCCCACATGTCAAATGGCCAAGATGCAATCACAGGGGTTTTCTCAGTCGTAGGCAGATGAGGTAGGTTGGCAAACCTTTGGCGTTAGTCCCTTCTTTGCACAAAGTCATGGGTGTCTGCTCTCATGTGCGGCCAGTAATATCCCAGAGTGATCAATTTGTCGGCTAGAGTCCTGGCCCCCGGGTGTCCACCACAAATTCCACTGTGAACCTCATGCATCAACTGTGTGATTTCTTGAGGATGAATGCACTTCAATAAGGGCCTGGTATATGATCTTCTGAACAGCATGCCTCCTTGGATGACATATCTCAGAGCATTCTTTTTGACAGCTCGAGCCTTCTTCTCGTCTTCGGGGAGCTCGCCACTTTTCAAGTATGCTTTCATCTCTTCAATCCAGCACTTCTCATAAACCCAATTTCTAGAGGGGTCCTCAATACATTGGATTTTGACCCTTTCATAAGCTGGGTTCTCAAGGTAAGAGATGGGTTCTTCATGTGGCTCGTCAGATGTAGCTAGCTTTGAGAGTAAGTCGGCTAACTCATTGTCTTCTCGACCAATCCTTTGGATCTCCCAAAACTCCAAGTCTTTTGTCAGCTCCTTCACTAGGTCATGATACTTGACTAGAGTAGAGTTCAGCACCTCGTACTCTCCTCGGACCTGGTTGACTATCAACTGTGAGTCACAATATGCCATGATTTTGGTAGCTCCGAAGTACTTGGCATACTATATGGTTGCAACCAGAGCTTCATACTCCGCCTGATTGTTGGATGCATCGAACTTGAATCTTAGTGACTCCTCATATACTATTCTAGATTCTGGCTCAATCAAAACTATCCCAGCTCCACTGACACTCTTGGTTGCTGACCCATCCGAGTAGACTTTCCAACAATCGTCGGGTAGGTTGATGACGACTTGGGACTCTGGCTCCTTCCCTTTGACTTTCTCTTTCTGAGCTCGCACCTCGCTGTCTTCCTTGGTGAACGTAAGCTCGACCAAGAAATCTGCTAAAGCTTAAGCCTTCAACGCTTTTCGAGGTCGATACTCGATGTCAAATTCCGTAAGTGCAATTGACCAATTGAGCAAGCGACCTTAACTCTCTGGCTTGTGCAAGATTTTCCTCAAGGGTGCATTCGTAAGTACCACTATAGGGTGAGCCAAGAAATAAGCTCGCAGCTTCCTTGAAGCCACGACTAGAGCATATGCGACCTTTTCTGCGTTGTAATATCTGCCCTCTATGTCTGATAGGGCCTTGCTAACGTAGTACACTGGCTTTTGATGACCTTCCTCTTCTCTAACCACGACTGTTGCAACTGACTTGTCTCCCCATGACAGAATCTGCGAACAAGGTCTCACCAGTAGTCGGGCTGCTCAATAGTGGGGGAGTAGCGAGGTATTCTTTGAGTTGTTGGAACGATGAATGACATTCGGCCGTCCACTCAAAGTTTTTCGTCCCCCTCAATGATTTGAAGAAGGGGAGAGACCTTTCAACCGACTTGAATATAAAATGACCCAGGGCTGCTACCCTGCCGTTAAGTCGCTGCATCTCCTTTATACTTGTAGGTTCCTTCATCTCGACTAAAGCCTTGATCTTCTCAGGGTTAGCTTCTATGCCCCATTGAGATACCATAAACCCAAGGAACTTGCCAGCTGCTACACCAAAGACACACTTGCTAGGGTTGAGCTTCATGTCGTTTGCTCTCAAATTGGCGAACGTTTCCTTTAGGTCGACCACGTGACGTCCGGTCTTTGTTTTGATGACCATATCGTTGACGTAGGCCTCCATATTTTGGCCAATCTGTGAGGCAAAGACCTTGTTCACCATTCTTTGATAAGTTGCCCCTGCGTTCTTCAATCCAAATGGCATCATGCTATAGTAGTAGATGCCTCCAGCTGCTTGGAAAGCTGTTTTCACAATGTCATCCTCGTGCATCTTTATCTGGTGGTACCCCAAGTAAGCATCTAGGAAGCTGAGGGTAGAGTGACCAGCAATGGAATCAACAAGTTTGTCGATTCTGGGAAGAGGATAGCTGTCCTTCGGGCAAGCAAGGTTTAGAGTGGTGAAGTCGACACACATCCTCCATTTGCCATTTGACTTCTTCACCATAACCACATTGGCCAACCATGTTGTATGAGTGGCCTCTTTAATTATACCTGCGCTTAAAAGTTTTTGCACCTCAGCTTTTATGGCCTCTTCCTTATCACGAGCAAAACTTCTCAATTTAAAGTGCAGGCTTTATAGTCGGGTTGACCTCAAGCCTATGAACGACGACCTCTTCCTTGATTCCTTTCATGTCCTCTACTCGCCATGCAAAGACATCATTACTTTCTTTCAGCAGCTCAACGATCTCTGCTCGCTCCTCGTCTGATAGCTGCTTTCCTATTTGAATTTTCTGCTCCGGATAAGAGGGATTCGTGATCACTGATTCTAGCTCGTCAACAGCTTCTAGCTCCGGGCCATCCCTGAACTGTAGGGTCTCAATGATGATTTCCTTCACTTTCTGCCTCTCTTCGGCCCCCAAATGTGGAGCTTCCTCAGCTATCATGTCATCTAGCTTATCAGCGATTTCATCAGTGGTGGCCCCCGAGTTATTGTTGACCTGGAGACATAGGTTGCCTATGATGACTTGGTCGACCATAACTACATGCAGATCGACATTGTGGCTTCGGAGTGGCGTGTCGACTCAAACATGACCTCGTCGCTGAGTGATAGGTCGACTCCTCCACGTTGGTGATCGTTGACGGTCGAGTAGTTTTGGTGGCGGCCGGGACGGCTTTAAGTATCCTTCCGCCGTTTCAATCTCCAGTTCTCTTTTCTTTCTTTCTCATTGAACATGATCTAGGTATGCTCGAGATGTGCCTTGTACACAACCGACTCCAGCAGGGGTTGGAAATTTGACTCGCTGATGGGGGATTGACGCCACCATTCCAAGTTCGACCTGACCAGGAATACCAAGGATAGCAGCATAGTCACTGTTCACATCTATCACAATAAATTTTACCTTAGAAACGACCCTGTAATGGTGCTGGCCTAGGTCGACATCTAACTCGATCTGTCCCTTAGCTTCAACTCGGTGATTTGTGAAGCCCTCCAACCTGCCATCATATCTTTCAAGCTGCTCATTGGAAAGACCCATCTCCTGGAAGGTTTTGTAGAACAAAATGTCTTTGCAGGCCCCCGTATCGACTAAGAGTCTGCTCGTCGTACATCCGTCGATAAGACCTGGGATGACGAGAACTTGCTCTCTAGCCGCCATATTAGTTGCCAACTCATGGGGGTAGAAGCTGATTACCTCATCTCTGACATCTCTCCTTGGAGGCACATGTGGGGCTTTGTTGAGTTGAAAGATTTTATGTTTGATGGCTGTGTTGCTGGCTTGCTCTGTGATGACCCCCAAGTTCAATCTGGGTTGCCTTGGTCCCTGATGTCCGCCTGCTGGTTGCTCGCCTCCACCAGTTTGAGGCCTTTTAACATAAGTGTCGAGCCTTCCCTGGTCGACCATTCTCTGGATGATATGCTTCAGGCCTAAGCAATCCTCTGTGAGATGACCCGTATCTTTGTGGTAATCACAGTATTTGCTATTGTCTCTTCTAAACTTGTTGCCTGGGTTCATTGGGGCTGGTGGGGCCAACTCGACCGCATTCATTATTTCTGTTCGACTCACCGTCAGGGGAGTGAAAACTTCGGGCACCTTCTCCATCGCCCTGGTCCTGTTCTTTCCATTCTTGTTGTTTCCCCCATTTTTGGTTGAGTCCTTCTTATCATCAGCGACCTCGACCTCGGGGCCTTTCCCATTCTTCTTTTCTTTCCTTTCCTCCACTAATGCCACATTGTAAGCCTTTTGAACAACTCATGTCGAGTGGTGACGGTACGAACCGTCAGTTCATAATCCATGTCTGCCGAGGAAATGCCACTCCGGAAGCAATTGATCACCTCCCTGTCAGTGAGATCCTCCTAAATCTTGTCAACCATTTCTTTAAACTTGGTGTAGTAGCTCATGGAGATTTCATTCTTCCCTTGCACCAAGTTGTTTAAGTCGGTGACAGTCACCTTCCGAGCTCCAGCAGTTGAGAAACGCTCTAGGAATTTTGTCCTCAAGCTCATCCAGGAGGAGATGCTACCAGCTGCCAAACCATTGAACCACGTTAAGGTTGCCCCTGTGAGTGTGCTTATGAGGGCTTTGCACATATTGTCGTCCTCATTGGCGACAAAGCACATCGTAGCTTCTAGGTGTGCCACGTGGCTTTTTGCATTGGTGGCCCCCGACACTACAAGAAAACTGTCATTTAGCGACGGACACAATTCCGTCGCTAATAGTGACGGATTAGCGAGGGAATAGTGAGGGATAAAAAATAAAAAAAATAAAGCTGAAAATGACAACTTTACTGACGGATTTAACGACGGATTTAACGACGGATAATATTCCCTCACTATTTCGTCGTAAAAGTGGCGCCAAAAAATTACGCCTCTTTTTACCGACGGTTTACCGACGCATTAACGAGGGATTGCAACTTTTTTTTGCCGACGGATGTATTTCGTCGCTATAGAATTAAAAAAATAAAAAAATATTATTTTATTTTCATTTAGCGACGGTTTAACGACGGAATTTTGAAAATAATATAACGACGAATAACTTTCGTCGCTATATAAAGTAAAAAATAAATAAATATTATTTCTTATTCATTACCGACGGATTAGCGAGGGAATAACGAGGGATTGGGAAAAAATTTTACCGACGGATGCATTTCGTCGCTATATAATTAAATAAATAAAAAAAATATTATTTCAATTTCATTTAGCGACGGATAGCGACGGATTTTTTTTTTTTTTTTTACAGTTTAATACATAATTGTTAAGTTTACCTCAAATGTAAATGAAGTAAGGCCAAATATGATAAAATTATAAAAAAATATTTATTTTTAAATAAAAATTCTTAACTTTTTTTTTTAAAAAAATCACTACTTAACATTTAAAAAAAAATCACTACTTAACAACTTCTCAAGTAATTTTTTTATCCAAAATTTTTTTAAAGAAATCAAAAAAAGTATATGCTATTGTTCGTCTCTCTTTTTTATTTTATAAACTTTCATTTAAAAAAAAATGAAACATAACTTTTTTATTATTTAATTGTAATTTATATTTTTAAAATGAATATATATCTTTTGAAGGGTGAATATCAAATATTAATTTTATAAGGTATAAAATTATTTGAATTCATATTTTATTTGGAATATAGTGTATAGGGTATATGAATGGTATATTGTATAGGGCATAGGGTATAGGGTATACCCTATAGTGTATAGGGCATAGGACATAGGGTATACCCTTATAAGGTATACCCTATATCCTATAGGGTATATGGTATAGGGTATACCCTGTGCCCTATAGGGGATAGGGTATACCTTATAGGGTATAGGGTACACCCTATACCCTATAGGGTATAGGGTATACCCTATACCATATACCCTATGCCCTATACCCTATAGGGTATACCCTATGCCCTATAGGGTATACCCTATACCCTATAGGGTACAGGGTATACCCTATACCATATATCCTATGCCCTATACCCTATAGGATATACTCTATGCCCTATAGGGTATACCCTATACCCTATATCCTATAGGGTATATCCTATAGGGTATACCCTATAGGATATAGGGTATAGGGTATAGGGTATACCATGTACCTTATAGAGTATACCCTATGCCCTATAGGGTATAATATACCCTATACCATATAGGGTACAGGGTATACCCTATACCATATATCCTATACCCTATAGGGTATACCCTATACCCTATACCATATACCCTATAGGGTATACCCTAAACCCTATAGGGTATACCCTATACCCTATACCCTATAGGGTATACCCTAAACCCTATAGGGTATACCCTATACCCTATACCCTATAGGGTATACCCTAAACCCTATAGGGTATACCCTATATCCTATAGGGTACAGGGTATACCCTATACCCTATATGCCACTATACACTTGTAAAGGGTATACATAGGGTCTGGGGTATACACCCTATAGTGCAGGGTATACCTATGCCACCTATACCCTATAGGATATAGGGTATACCCTATACCCTATAGGTTATACCCTATACCCTATAGGGAATAGGGTATACCCTATACCCTATAAGGTACAAGGCATATGATATATGGTATAGGGTATATCATGTACCCTATAGGGTATATCCTATGCCCTATAGGGTATACCCTATACCCTATAGGGTATATCCTATAGGGTATACCCTATACCCTATGAGGTATACCCTATAGGATATATGGTATAGGGTATATGGTATACCCTATACCCTATAGGGTACAGGATATACCCTATACCCTATACCCTATAGGGTACAGGGTATACCCTATACCCTATAGGGTATACCCTAAACCCTATAGGGTATACCCTGTACCCTATAGGGTACAGGGTATACCCTATACCATATACCCTATACCCTATAGGGTATACCCTATACCCTATAGGATACAGGGTATACCCTATACCATATACCCTATAGGGTACAGTGTATACCCTATACCCTATACCCTATACCATATACCCTATAGGGTATATCCTAAACCCTATAGGGTATACCCTATAGGGTATAGGCTATACTAGGGTTTAGGGTATATGAGGTTTAGGGTATGAGGGTATATTAATAAGTATTATTAATATTTTAAAAGTATAATTATTTTTTTTTAATTTATTTTTGAATTGAGATAAATATTTTAGACATTTTTTGGAAAGGAAGTTTTTTTTTTAAAAAAATTATATAAAATAAGTTAGAAATTAACTAAATATTTCTATCAATTATACTTAGGTATATTAATATTTCTTAGAAGTTTAAATTATTAAATTAATGAGTATTATTATTAATTAATAACATTATTATTATTAATTATATAATAATAATTATTAATATATTCAATTATTTAATTGAATAATTAACAATAGCATCATTATTAGTATTATTATTAAGTATTATTACTAATAATTTTTAAAGAAATAAATTATATAATATAAAAATATTTACTTTTTTGATATTATGTATTATTACTAGTTACTAGTTTGACTCTCGTGCGATGCACGGACAGTTACTAACGAATAACTTATCGAAATCGAAATAAATACGAAAGGAAATAAAGATGCTTGTATACATTGTAAAACATTTATTTGAAAATTATATTCTCAATACAAATATCAGATTGAATGCCACTAAAATAAATCTAGTGTTATATTCCTGCGATGCACGGGGAGTTATTGATCCTTAAGAAGACAGAAAGTAAAGGAAATGACGAAATGAGAGAATTTTTTTTATAAAATGTGAAACACAGCTTTAAAAGACAACATTGTCGTCGCAACTGTCGAAAGAGAAAGGAAGATCATCATTACATATCAATATATTCGGAGCATCGGGATAGTGAACTTTATTTAATGTGAAATATAATCGAAAACGACAAATAACATAGTATCAATATATAAGGAGGTCAACAATGAATAAATATTAACCTTTGAATTTTATTAATAGTCATAGCATAAAAGGAGGTCGACAATGAATAAATATTAACCTTGAGATTAAAAATATACAATATATCGTACAATTTAAAATATATTTTTTACAGACAATAATGAGACATTAATCAGATGTGAATATATATATATATATATATATATATATATATATATATATATTTATGATTAGTAAAATAACAATAAAAATAATTATTACCATGCATGAATGATGGTGTAAATTCTTATTTAAAAAAATTAATTTATTATAAAATAATTGAGGTCAAAGAAATGGGGAAAAAAAATTTATTATAAAATAATTGATGACTATCTTTCCCGATATTCGTATTTATTAATACTTTATTTACTATGATTCAAATTTTTTTGAAATAAAATAAATAATATGTTTGATGTATCGAATAAACTCAATAACCATATTACCCCTTCCAACTCATTATCATATACCCCATCAATTTTATTTTCTTTTATATTCTTTATTTTTATAATTAGTAAAAATATTATTATTATCATTACAATTTATAATTAAAAATAAACTTGAGACTTAATTAATGTTGACTAAAAACATATTGAAAAATTAAAAATGAAAATTAACAAAGGATAATTAACAAATTTATAGTTAAAAAAATTGTTTTTTTATGTGTACAAATCAAATGAAAATAGTCTCTATTTAAAAATAAATATTTTTTATGAATTTTGATGAATTTTTTTATTCGGAAAAAATAATTTCTTATAATATAATTTTTTTAAAATGATGACCATCTTTCCCGATATTCATCTTTATTAATACTTTATTTACTATGATTCAATTTTTTTTTAAATAAATTAAATAAAATGTTTGACGTATCAAATAAACTCAATAACCATATTAGCGCTTCCAACTCATTATCCTGTACCCCATCAATTTTATTTTCTTTTATATTCTTTATTTTATAATTAGTAAAATTATTATAATTATCATTATCATTTATAATAAAAAAAACTTGACACTTAAATAATTTTGAATAAAAAATATTGAAAAATTAAATAGGAAAATTAAAAAAGGATAATTAAGGAAGTTATATTTAAAAAAATGAGTTTTTTTTATGTGTCCAAATCAAATGAAAATAGGGTCTATTTAAAGAGAATTTTTTATGAATTTTGGTGATTTTTTTTTTAAATTTAATTTATTACAATATAATTTAGGTTAAAGAAATGGGTGGAAAAAATATTTTGGCCGAAATATCTTCAATTTTGCCACCGAGTGAAATGACAAAAATGCCCCTCGAAGGCTACATTCTCATTATTTGATTTGATTCGAAATTAATATTCTAATTATTTGATTCGAGTAATCGATTTGACCTATTTTTTTAAAAAATAAAAAAGTCAGGGCTAAGGCCAACCCGACCATTGATAATGCCTAAGACGAATCATGCATGCTTGGATAAGCTTCATCCTCATTATATAACCAAAGCAACTCATCTTCCTTTGATTTTTTTTCCATGTGGGATAAAGTTCAAGGCCAAGGCCGACCATGGCAAGGCCAAGGGCCGAGCCAAGGTCAAGCCGACCATTAATAATAACCCAGACGAATCATACATGCTTGACTAAGATTCATCCTCAATATAACCAAGGCAACTCATCTTACTTTGTTTTTTTCCCATGTGGGATAAAGGCCAAGACCAAGGCCAAGGGCCGAGCCAAGGTAAGCCGAAGGCCGAGGGGCGAGGAGTCGAGGGAAGGCCGAGGGCAAGGCCGGCGGCGCGAAGGCAAATTTCCCACATCGAAAGGAAACGAATCAAAAATTGCCTTGACCTTGATATATAATGAAGCTTCAAGTTCAAGGTAGGTGTAATTATATTTATATACATATATAATGATTAATATTAAATATACATATATGATTTTAAATAAAAAATATACATATATAATTATTAATATTAAATATATATTCAACACCATTCTAACTCATCATCTTATAGCCCACCAATTTTATTTTATTTTATATAATTTATTTTTATGATTAGTAAAAATATAATTATTATTATTATCATTTATTATTTAAAATAAATACTTCACACTTATTTAATTTTAACTACAAACACCATGAAAAATACAAAACTAAAATTATCATATATATATATATATATATATATATATATATATATATATATATATATATATACTCCTCATCCCGCTAATATCCGCACTAACACTGTTTGCACGGGA
Source organism: Adenophora triphylla var. japonica (assembly GCA_022495995.1). Classification (NCBI taxonomy): domain Eukaryota; kingdom Viridiplantae; phylum Streptophyta; class Magnoliopsida; order Asterales; family Campanulaceae; genus Adenophora; species Adenophora triphylla. The sequence goes on from JAFEMH010003143.1 coordinate 109,070, forward strand.
ATTAAGGAATATGATATTTTAATAAAATATTGTGAGTGTAAAAGTAAAGTAGGAGAGAGAATGAGTGGAGGGTGTAATAAATTATAATGGTGTTGTGAGTATTAAAATAATGTAGGAGAGAGAATGAGTGGGGTTGGGTGAATATTTTATTAATATAAAGTTTCCTTTTTGGGAGTGTGCGGATATTAGCGGGAAGCCCAAAAAGAAAAGTGTGCGGATATTAGCGGGACGGAGGGAGTATATATATATATATATATATATATATATAATTCAACACCATTCTAACTCATCATCCTATATCCCACCACTTTTATTTTATTTTATATCATTTATTTTTATGATTAGTAAAATTATTATTATTATTATTATCATTTATTATTTAAAATAAATACTTCACACTTATTTAATGTTAACTACAAATACGATGAAAAATACAAAACTAAAATTATAAAAAAATAAATGCATTCACGTCCCTCTTTATGCCCGTGTAATTTACAGCTCCCATAATTTTAACCAATTAAAAATAAGAAACAAAATAAATCATTTACTATCCACTTATATTTTATTATAAATATATATATATATATATATATATATATATATATATATATATATATATATATATATATAATTCAACACTATTCCAACTCATCGTCCTATATCCCACCACTTTAATTTTATTTTATTTTCTTGATTTTTTTTTACACCAAAAATATAAGAAAAAAAATAAATCATTTACTATCCACTTTATTTGTGTAATTGTTAATAAAAGTAATTAATATTTTATTTACTATGCTTCATTTTTTTTTAAATAAAATAAATAAATGGTTTGATGTATCGAACTAAAATAAACCAATAACCATATTACCCCTTCCAACTAATTATCCTACACCCCATCACTTTTAATTTATTTTATATTATTTATTTTTATAATTAGTAAAATTAATATTATTACCATTATCATTTATAATAAAAAAATAGTTCACACTTAAATAATTTTGACTAAAACCATATTGAAAAATGAAAAATAAAAAATAACAAAGGATAATTAAAAAGTTATATTTTAAAAAATGTTTTTTTTTCTGTGTCCAAATCAAATGAAAATAGTCTCTATTTAAAGAGAAAAAAAAATTATGAATTTTGGTGAAAAAAAAAAATTAAAAAAATTAATTTAATATATAATAATTGAGGTCAAATAAATGGGATAATTTTTTTTTTTTGAAATCCGTCCAGCCAATGGGGAGGTGACATGTGGCGCAACAAAAAAAAAAAACTGGAAAAGCTCTGTAACGCGCCGTTGTCGGCGCGTCTCAATCACGCGCCAGCGAAATGACTTAAGTGCCCCTCCTCCTTCATTCGACACGTGCCAAACTGTTTAAAAAAAAAAAAAAAAAAACTACGGCGAATAGTAGGCCGCCACGTGGGTTTTCATCCTTGTTAATTGCCTCTATGCCACGATGTGAAATGACAAAATTGCCCCTCATAGCCCCTTAAATTTCCAAGATCTTGTTATTATATATATATAGATTATTAATATTATTATTAAGTATTATTATTAATTATATAATAATAATTATTAATATATTCAATTATTTAATTGAATAATTAACAATAGCATCATTATTAGTATTATTATTAAGTATTATTACTAATATTTTTTAAAGAAATAAAAGTATATAATATAAAAACATTTACTTTTTTGATATTATGTATTATTACTAGTGTTATTATCAAGTATTTTTTTTATCAAGATCTTAAATATTTTTTTTATCTAATATTATTTATATTTTGAATTATTTCTATTTACTATCATTTCTTTAAAAAAAAAACTTAAATAATAGTTTTTTATGTAATAATTAATGAGTATAATAATTAATATTATTATTTTTTTTATATTCACATGAAACACATATATTCACATAAATCACTAGTCAATCTAAATCTTAACCATTAAATACATCACAAACAATTAAATCCAATAGTCCAAATTTCATTTAACAAAGCACAACACATTTTTATTTGATTGGCTTACAAATATTCACATGGATTGAGCCCCCAACACAATCTAAACCATTAACTCATATACATCCAATGATCCAAAATCATCCCAACAAAACCCTTCCATTTTCTTTCTTCCTTCCTTATTTACTAACTCCCTCATCTTTCTCTCTCTCTCTCTCTCTAAATGTTGAGACCCGTTTGTTCTCTCTCCCCACTTCCCAATCTCCATTACCGCCCCCTCCCATTCCGGTAACCAACCACCCATCTCGTCACCAGCACCACCCCACCCCACGCCTTCTCTCTATCTCACCCACCTGCGCAGCCGCCTCCGCCATCGCCGGCCACCACTGCCACTCTTGGAACCGTCTCCCTCTCACCGCTTTTCCTTCGCCGCCACTCCTTCTTCAGGTCTCAGAACTTACCAGCACCGCAAGAAGAGGTTCTCCACCTCTTCTTCCTCCATCGATCCGGCTGATCTCCGGCCGCTTTCCGGAATATTGGGATCAGACGCCGGTGGGTTCACGGCAAACAGTGGAGGAGAGGATAGAAGAAAGAAGCATACCGATGAGTCTCTCCGGCATGCCATGTACATGAACTGCTGGGGACCTAGCTAAACCGTTGATCATGTGTATCTCTCGTGAAAATTTGTTGAAAGAAACAGAGATTACTCGTCGGATAATAGCGACGGCGAAGGAGATGATCGAAGATCGGACCAATCTCTACAAGTTTCCTTGTTCCGTGAGTTGACTCGGGAGGAAAGAACGAGTCACAAAATTCGAGTCTAGTAATTGAATCATGTACTCAGAAGTGAAGGGACTCGGTTGTAATCTGTTTGGAATTTAGGTGGTGGAAATGTAAATATTTCTTCATATAAATTATGAAATGGTTATTTACTACTCCGTAATTGTGTTTGGGTTAACATAATTAACATAATAATATTAGCTAGTTTATTTTATTGATCAGAAAGCTGCACCAACATCGGACACCAAGGGAAAAATATTATTCGTACAAGTATTTACAAAAATTATATATATATACATATATATATATATATATATATATATATATATATATATATATATATATATATATCTATATATCTATATATATATATATATATATATATATATATATATATATATATATATATATATATATATATATATATATATATATATTTTAATTTTTTTTTAATAAAAAATATCAAATTAGCGACGGAAATATCCGTTGGTAATTTGGTATATCAAAACTAAAAAATATTGAAAAAAGAAAATTTAAAAAAATTAATAAAATTGTGAAAATATGTAATAAATTTTAGCGACGGATTTTAAACAATAACGACGGATTATTCCATCGCAAAATATCATAAATTCGTCGTCCCATCCATGTTATTAGCGACGGTTTGAAATCAATTAGCGAGGGATTGGTCCCTCACTAAATTACCGACGGACATAAAATTTCGTCGTTAAACATTAGCGACGAGGGTTTTAGCGAGGGAAAAAATCCGTCGGTAATCCGTCGGTAAATCGTTTTAGCGACAGAAATTGACCTTTAGCGACGGATTTTTCCGTCGCTAAAACCTGTTTTTCTTGTAGTGCGAGTACTTCTCTATAAGTGGCAATCTGAAACCAGCAGGAGGTCGTCTATCGATCAAATCCTTGGTTAAGGGTCGAAGAGCAAAGTCAATTCGTTCGACCTTTTCAGTATCATTCTTCTTCTCGGCCTCCCATTGTTCAAATTTCCTTTTCCATAGCAGTCACTCCCTAGCATCGGGTCTGTCTTCTCCGGTAGGGGGAACAGCATTTGACCTTTGACCCTCACTTCTGGGGGAAGTTACTTGTCTACTTCTCCTATCCTTGTGGGAAGGTGACCTTACTGACCTGACTGGCGACCTGTGCCCCTCATCTCTTGTTGGCGACCTGCGCCTTTCGTTTCTGAGTGGCGACCTGCGCCTATCGTCCCTGGGTGGCGACCTGCGCCTCCCTTCTCTTATAGGCGACCTGCGCCCATTTCTTCCCTTGTGGGATTGAGACCTCTCTGTCCTGGCTGGAGATCTACGCCTTCGGTTTGCCTCTAGCTGCGTCCTCAGGTCCAACTGTGCCTCCTGCTCCCTGTTCCTAGTGAGGACTGGCCGCAGTCGTCACTCGGAACATGAATGGGTGATTGAGGTCGAACCGCCATCCTTTGATCAACGTTCGACCCAGCGTTTCGTTTGGCACAGTGCTCACCAGCACGCTCCCTATTAGAAATTTGAGATGGGACCACTCTCTCAGACCTTCTGTCCGCCTGTTCTGCCTCCTCCATTGCCAATAACTCAGCCAGAATCTGAGCTCGCTCCATCAGCATTTCCTTTCTACTCAACGGATTGGATGAGGGACACCTTTGTTTCCAATATTCATTTGTCCGAGTTGGACGCTTTGGAGGAGGTGGAACTCCTTTGTCCCTCCATAGGACGCTTCTCTGCTCCTTGCATCCGGCAATCCTCTCGCCATCGCCTACCTTGTTAGAGCGTGTTGCCACTGGCGATGACGAAGAGGAGGCGGAGGAGGAGGCAAATCTGCATTCACATTGGTAGTAGCATTGGTGTTGGCATTCACTTCATTGAATTCATCAGAAGCCTCTGCAACATGCCCGTCTGGGGTTACCATAATTGTGGATTGAAGAAAACTTCGAGGTCAAGCTATGCACTCGTTCCCGGCAATGGAACCAAACTGATGCCGCAGGAAATGTGCTTATCAATCTTCCTCCACGTGGCGGGGTGATCACCCGGCTCCTTGACACGAAATCGGGAACCCACGACTAGCCGGATGTGTCTCCGGCTTAGACCCTCGGGCGTGAGAGTAAGTATTTGATGATTGGAGAGCTAAAATGTATTGAATAATGGAATTCTGATAACAAAATAGCAGTTACCTTTGCACCGTGGGTAGTGATGAAGTATTTATAGGTGATGACCGTTGTATTTTTGGTGGTGCTTCATGAGCTCCGAGATTTTAGTGACAATTATTAGTAATGTGAACGTGCCTATAACGGTCCCTGATTTATAGGAATGCAGTTATGGAAAGATTTGACTCACGTGTGTCCACATCAGTTAGGTCGACACTTGATGATTAGGTCGAGGTCGCCATTTGAAGAATGGTCGACCCGGCCCGGCGAGTAGAGCCGGATCGTACTCAAATTGGATCATGGATAGTAGAGTCGGACCAGGCTAGGTCGAGACCTTGGAGGTCGGACAATGAGCCTAGGTCGACTGATTCCGTTGCTGGGCCTTGGGCCATAAGGTGATTGGGCCGGACTCATCAAGAATGTGTAGGCCATGGCCGCCTGTGATTTGGGCTTCACTCGCTTGGCCCAGCTCGACACTTTTGGTATGTTCAATATATATATATACATATATATATATATATATATATATATATATATATATATATATATATATATATATATATTGATTGTAAATATCAATTTGAAGAGGAATAAGGTAATAAAGATAGATATATAGCACCATATCTTGTCTAGGGTTATGTTGGGGTCAAGTCTCTCAATTGGGCCATTAACTCTATAACCCCCTAGTGATATAACAAATTATTAAAAACTCAGGTGATTCAAAATTTTACAAAAATTCATGCTTACACATTATTCATGTCCGGCGCTCTCATATCCAAGTTATAAAACTGAAATTACTTTTATATTTAGGTATAAAAGTAATTTTTTTTCAAAAATTTTCACATTTTCTTAAAAATAATAATAAAATCTCATATTTTATTAAGCAATCCGCTTCTATACCTAAATGTATAAGACTAAAATAACTCTTACCTAGGTTTTGGGTTTTTGTGGAATTTTTATCTGGACCTTTATTTGAGTGTGGACTTTTGAATCTCGTTAATGAAAAATTATTAGCTCTATTATTACCCAATTGTAATATGTTTTTCATAAAATAATTTGTTTTTCTTTTGCCCGTAAACGCGTACAAATCGTTAGTGAACCATGCAAATATGTGTTCTTTATTAGCGTTTACTATTTTGTGTTGGTATTTTGATCAGGTATGATATTATGACTTTTCTTAGATACACAAGTTAAATAATGTAGAAATGGCGTATGCAAAGTGAACCCCCTGGATTGTTGGAGGCTTCACAATGACAAAAGTTTGCAACACCAAATCCTAAATGAAAAAGTTGCTTACTTTCCATGGAAGGTTGATCTTCTTTTCAGCTCAAAGTGTCCTACTTTTATGGCCTTTTATATCTATATCTAAGCTACAAGATGCTTATATTTGATGCTCTCTCTCTCTCTCTCTCTCTCTCTCTCTCATCTGCTTTCACCTATTGAGGTGATAATTAGGAAACAAATTAAGGCAGTACCTTAAAGAAACTTATTGTTTAAATTTGTCAAAATCAAAATAATACATACTCTTAAAACCTTGGATGGTTCAGTACTCCTTCACTGCTGCTTGACTATTATATTCATGGTCATTGTAGCTTAAAATTCGATTTGTCAATGGTTTTAGATAGGACATTATGTATTTCGACATTCATTTAGGGACAGAGCGAGTAGTATTCTAACTTCGCAGTAGTCGTGTTTCACACACGTTAAACATGAAGAGAGAGAGAGAGAGAGAGAGAGAGAGAGAGAGAGAGAGAGAGAGAGAAAAGATGGAAAAAAAAAACAAGATAACATTGGTGTACAATTAGGTGACTTTGTGTGTAACTTTTAGAACTAGAAACCAAAACGTGACTGAAGGGAAACTCCAAAAATAAAATGATCATTTCAACTGCATTTGGGTGACTAAAGTTAGTTTCCATACCTTTTGGCTTTGGACCATATTCTTTAGACCTTTCTCAAATATGGTAAAATAGAATCCCATGAAATAGTCATAAGAAAACACTACCTAGTTAGAAATAAGTCTAGCATTTGAACATGTAACAAACTGTAATATTAAAGTTATAAAAAAAATAAAAAAAATTGGTTTAAAAAATTACGTGTAATGATTGTGTTGGTACTTTTAATTAAAGTGTGACAGATCCACAATCAATGCAAAAATTAAAATATCGACACATCATTTTATATTTATTTTTATAAACATTTATTTTTAACTTTAACATTATTGTCCTGTAAAAAATTATGAACCCCACCAACTTGATATTGGGGTTTCAAATGGTGCTAAGAAGTAATGTAACAGATAATATGTTATGTCAGAAACAGATAATAACACATCATAATTGATGGTTTCCATTTAACAAGGAAAACTACTCCCTCTAGCCTTCACCTTTACCAATTTTTATACCAAATTATAGTATACTCCCTCCGTCCCACGTGAATGCAAACTTATTTCTATTTTGATTCGTCTCATATGAATGCAAACTTTCCAAAATGACAAAGAATATTCACTATTTCACACACTCATTCTCTCTCCTACTTCACTTTTACACTCACAACAGTCTCTCTCCTCACTATTCCTCCCACTTATTCTCTTTCCTATTTAATTTTTCATACTCACAACATTTAACTTTTTCCCTTTCTTACATCACTTTTCCTTAATTCACATACTCAAAAAGTTAATCCACATTCACGTGAAACGGAGAGAGTATAATTGATGATTTAACCGTTATAAATTATTAAATCTGACATCATTATTATATTAACAATGATGTATAACCATGAAATCATCCGTCATATATAATGTGGTGCACGAAAATGTATAAGTGAGCTTGTCTGCTAGCGTTGTTAATAGGAAAAAAAAAAATATACTCCCTCCGTTCCGAAAGATTGTCCCATTTGCCATTTTGACTTGTTCCAAAAAGTATGTCTCATTTCTAAACTTAGGCATGAATGTTAGTGCAAATCTACTAAGGTACAAAAAGGTGAATCTCTATCTTAGTAATTGCAAAATGTACAACAGGACAATCTTTTAAAGACGGAGGAAGTACTATATTAGTCCCTATTGAACTACACATTTTACCTAAAATGTGTTCCAAATTGAAACTATATGATACTTTCGTCCCGCTCGAAGTGTCTCAAAATCATTCGTTCGTGCACAGGAATTAAGGAATGAATATATATAATACAAAATATAGATAGTGAAATAAATATTGTGAGTATGAAAAGTGATGTAGGAAAGAGAAAGTGTGGTAAAGAATAGTTAGTGAATATTTATTGTGAGAGTATGACAAGTGGGTCCCACAAACAAAAAAGTAATAAAAAACTTTCCTTTTTTGGGTTAGAACATTTTAAATGGAACACCCAAAAAGAAAAGTTGAGACACTTTCAAGTGAGACGGAGAGAGTATTAAATGGAAATACTCTCTCCGTCCCACATTAAATTGCAAAATGTGTCTCATTTGGTGTTACGTAAAAATTGAAAAATTGAAAAATGAAATTTTTTAATAAGTTTAATCAATTAGACCTGCCTGTCATAGTAATATCAACTAACTTATTTACTACTCCCTCCGTCCCAATTTAAATGTTCTAAAATGGGTTCGGAGCGGAAATTAAGGAAAGTGAGGTAGGAAAGAGAAAAAGTTTAAATGTTGTGAGTATGAAAAATTAAATAGGAGAGAGAATGAGTGGAAGGAATAGTTAGGAGAGAGAATGTTGTGAGTGTAAAAGTAAAGTAGGAAAGAGAATGAGTGGGATAGGAAGAGTATAAAAATAATAAAAAGTTTCCATTTTGAGATTGAGACATTTTAAGTGGGACGTCCAAAAAGGAAAGTTGAGACATTTAGATTGGGACGGAGGTAGTATTTCTCACTCCGCGAATATTCACTTATTTATTTCTTACTCCACGAATATTCACTACTGCACTACTATACTTACAACACCTCATATATCTTTTCTTAATTTTCGTACAATAATGATTTTTTTTACAATTTGAGGTGAGACAACGAGAGTACTTCTTTATTATTGAATGAGATCTATTTTCACACTTATAACAATTACTCCCTTCGTCCCCCGTCATTGTGGATTATTTTTCCGGGCACGATAATTAAGAAATATTATTAAGATAATGAAAATGTGTGGTAGGAAATGAAGAGAGAATGAGTGGAGTTGGTTGAATAAATTGGGTGGTAGGAAATGAAGAGAGAGAATGAGTGGGTGGGGTAGGGTGAATATAAAATAATAAATTTATTTCCATTTTGGGCAGTTTGCATTCACGTGGGATGAACCAAAATGAAAATAAGTTCACAATGACGTGGAACGGAGGGAGTATTCACTTACTATTTTTCCACCTCACTTTCTGTCTTTCTATCCACTTTTCATACTCATAACATTCACTACATTAAAATATTTTTCACTAGTTTTTTTTTTTTTTTTTTCAAATCTAAGAGTTTACTCTTTCTGTCTTATTTGTAAGTTCACTTATTTCCTAAATAAGTGTCTCATTCGAAGGTTCACTTTTTCTAAAATTGAAATGGTCTCATTTTGTCATAGTAACAACAATAATTCATTTATTCCACTTTCTATTTCCTATCAAATTTTATAGGATAAAGTGCATAAAAAATTACTCAACTATACCCATTTTTTTGGTTTTATCACTAAACTGATTTTCATTGCAAAAAACACGTCCAACTCTTTTTTTCCATCCATAGTCACTATCACTAACTTCGTTAAAAATTTCCCCATAAATGCTAATGCGCAGTGCATATGACCATATTTTAAGAAATATTTTAGGTAGTTCACTCTTTATAATCATGGAACAGAGGGAGTATAACTAATACTCTCCCGTCTCGATTTAAGATTCACCATTTTTGGGCATAATAATTTAAAAAAGGAATGAGTTAAAAATAAGTTGTACATGAGAGAAAAAAGAGAGAAAAAAGTGAGTGATAATTTAAGTGTGTGATTGAAAAAAGTTAGTGAGTTGACTCATGAGGCAAACAACATTTTTTCCATAGTAGAAAAGGTGAACTTGTAATGATAATCTCTTTTGAATAAAATGTGAAGTGTAAACTGGGACTAAGAGAGTATTATTTACATTTTATACTATTGATTATTAAAATTAAATATGCAAAAATTAAAAAAAAAACCTAAGTTTTGTAAGGAAGAAAAATAAATTACTCCCAACCAATATCTCAGAATAAATATCGTAGTTGAATTGTCAACACTTTTAAGAAAGATACTTTACTAATTTATACGCGTGTATAATATTAAAATTGCATTAAATTACTTTTTATATTTGCAATGTGACATTTATTTTGATACAAATTAAAATGAAAAATATGACATTTATTTTGGTGCAGAAGAATTAGGAGAGAATGTGACAGAAATAATTAAGCTCTCTTATTTGCTTTTTTAGGTGACAAGTAAGGGAGACATGTCAGTCTGTCACCATCTTAATTATAATCTGTCACTAAAGCTATGTTCTTATTTTAATCAACAAACATTAAACACTAATTAAGCAAATCAAGTGGACATGGGCCCCTTTTTCAGATTTATTTATAGTATTAATATTAATAATGGTGTATAAATAATACTCCCTCCGTCCCGATAATAGCTTCACCATTTTGGCCCAACACGCAAATTAAGGGTGAAGAAAATATTGTGAGTGTAATAGTAAAATAAAAGAGAGAATGAGTGGAGAAAATAGTAAATTTGAAAAATGTTGTGAATGTAATAGTAATACAGGAGAGAGAATGAATTGGTGAAATAGTAAATATTCTTTGCCATTTTAGAAAAGGTGAAGCTTCTAACGAGACGCCTATTAGGAAATTAGTGAAGCTTTTATTGGGACGGAGGGAGTATACTCCGTATTTTATATTTTTATTAAAATAATTAAATTAATCTAAATTACTTTTCAAAATTCCTTTGCACTAACATAAAAAATGCAATATTTATTTCGGAGCAGATGGAGTATAAAAATTTAATTATTTCATATAAAACTCTAAGATCGTTATTGATGCAAGACAAATAATTCTATCAACACATTATTAATCTTTATAAATTTAATTAGAATTATTAAATATCCATTTAATTTGATTAAAAATTTAACTTTATCGAATGATTAACATATAAACATATGATATAAAAAAAACCCAAAAGGGGTCCAATAGAACAACTCCCATGTGATTTGATTAAAAAACTCCTATCTAAATAAACAAAAAAAAAGCAGCAAAATCAAAGTATTAATTTAATAAAACAAAGAGTATTTTGTATACTAAAATAACATGGCTAGATTATGTAAGACATAAACTAGTTCATTAAACAAAGAGTTAAAAGTAGAAAACCCTTTGTGGTTTCTCTATTGTGCGAATATCCCCCTCCGCTTCTGTATCGGAATTTTTGGTTTACTTCGTCGGACCCTGTCAACAAGATTAAAATAGGAGTATCCGACACGGTACAGCGGAGTAAACCAAAAAGTCCGAGCATTAGAGTCTATAATTTCAGAGGAGGGGTTATCTCCATCATGGAGAAACCACAGGGAGGTTTTCTGCTATTTGCTCTAAACAAATGAAATCTAGGCAATAATCTAATGTACCCACAAACAATTAAACTAAGGTACTAGAAACAGCGAAGCTCTACTGATGCATGTACTATACGTGGAATTTAGGCCAACATCCGACACATCGAGACCAGAAAATTCGCGAAAACTACGCACACCGTCATCAGAATTACCTGTCAGAACTCGTGGATCAAGTAACAATCCACGAGTTCTTTAATCTGAAAGGGTAGACTTTTACGCGTTGGGGGTGTTTGGATGCAGGTGTGATAGCAACTCAGACCTGTTTAAACCTTCAACCTAGCCAGTGTGGGAAAATGTAGTTTCAGACAGAAATGCAAGGGCATAACATGGACATTCAGACCCTACTTACGTGTCAAATTACATTTTTACCCCTGTCATATATGAACCTACTGCAGTAAAAACATAAGGGATTCAAGGATTCCAACAGAATGGGAACAGAATTAACTGAAATCCAAGGAGTCAGGAGAATGTCAGGATTAGGAAAGCTCACGAGATTTACTATAAAGGACTGCAGAAATCTTTGTAATAATGTTCATATAATCATAGACTTGTTGATTTTTTTCCTAAATCAAGTTCTCGGGTAACTGAGAAATTATATGAACAACATTGGCAATGAAGTTAAGATTCTTTTCCTTAATTTCATTTTCTTCATTTCTAGTTTCGGTTGTCAGGAGTAAAACACAGCTCCAACAACACAGGAATACAGTCATTTCCAACATAAGACAAAGGAAAAGAGGAACTACTAAACTAGAACAGGCAGGTACTAAACTGTCTGTTTCTTTTACTAAACACAATCTGACTAAGTCATAATGATAATGAACAGACGAAAATAATAGGTAATTAAATTCAGAGAAAAATAAAAGACCATAGACTGAATCAAAGAGTTATAACTTGTGCCGCACCTTCTTGAGAACGATGAATCAGAGCCGTTGATATTTCAGCACCTCCAGGCTGATACCGAAACAATCTCTCTTCGCTGCCAGCAAAGAACAAGAGAAGACAGTCTCTTTTCCACGTGAAATCCACGGACAGGTGTCCTCTTCACCACACACTCAGCTTGCGACTCCGTGAAGTTGCTAAAATTCAACGGGGAGAATCCAGCTGAGAGAAAAAGACTCCTCCAATGTTGTGTCTTTTCAGGAAAGCGATAACGACCGAAAACGATTTTCTCAATGCTAGGTTGAATCAAGAACCGTTCGATCTTCTGTATAGAATCCAAGTTGACATTTACAGCATCAAGAGACTCGAGTAGGTTTGAATATGACTGAAAAGCATGAATTATATGGTTAGAAAATGGGAGGTCGGTCCGATCACAGCCTTTGTCCATTGAGACAATAATTTTGGGAGATAAGTTTTTAACGAAACAGAGAACAAAAGGCAGGGAGATTTGGTAGTTGGAGAATGAACCAATAGGGAGATTAACTGCAATTGCCTCAGTTTCCATCACATGAATAGGCATTGACCAAGAAGAAGAGGTCAACACATCAATGTTTACAATCTCAAACTTGAATTCCATATTGATTTCACTTGCAAAATGACATAAATTCTCCCTAGTCAAACTGAGCTCGAGCTGATCATGGGTTGAAGGCGAAGCAAAAGCAGTGATCTTTAGCGAGGGGGGCCCATTTTCACGTAAAGAAAGCTCCTGCATAAGAGAAGCCCATTGTCCACCATACCCAATATCGAAATCTACAACATGAATATGATCATACCCATCCAATACTTCAAGAAGTGCTTGATTACAAGTAAAATTAGCAAACTGAACAAAGGGTGAAATTTCGGCGAACGATTTGTAAGCTCCAATCTTGAAAATCAAACTAAACGGGGACGAAATGGAACTAATCTGGGACGGATTCATAGTATTATCAATTGAATGCAGTAGTGATCGAATAGCTTCCTTGAAATAAAAAGCAGCCCTATGAAAAGGCTTACCAATTGGAGAAAGCTGTTGATTGAGCCGCGCCAATATCCCTTGCGCGAGTATTTGATTATTCCCTGACTGAACCAAATCTGCAGCTTTGAATAACTGGTCTATAATTTGCTGCTGTTGTTGGTGGTGGGACCCTAATTGTTCATCCACAGCCATTTTCTTGGAACCCAGAGATGGTGTTTGTTGCAGGTAATGAGGAAGAAGGTTGAGCTGATTTGGGTGAAGACCCGGATCAAGAAATGGGCCTTTGGGGGTGGTGGCGTTGGATTCATGGGTACCCGAATTGTGTCTCTTGGGTTGTGGTGGGGCCAGGAGTTGGGTTTCTTCATTTTGGTATGGGAGTGGCAAGAAAAATGCTGGATTTTGTGGGGGTCGTGGAGATTGATGTTGGTTAATTAGAAATTGGGGATTGAAAAGTTGGGGCTTTAAATCAAATGGGAGCATTTGGGTTTGATTCAAATTGGGCAGTGGTGATAAAATTGGTGGCAAATTGTTCGAAAAGATTTGATTTTGTTGTAGGGTTTGGGCAAATCCAAGTTTGTGTTGAAATTGACTAGTTTGGTGGTTTGAATCTAGCCCAAACCCTTGATCCACGACACCAAAACTGTTGAATTCGAAGTCTATCGGACCACCGCCGCCGCCTGCAGCGGTAGCAGCGTTGAGAACTTTGTTAAGACCCATAGAAGGGTCTTCAACATCACCCATGATCCACCGGAATAGAGACTGTTCTTGGCCATCAATATCCCACTCCTCCATCCCCATCCCGCCACATTTCTCTGTCCCGGCGGCTCCACCCGGACCCACACCGGAGATCTCCAAAGAAGGAGATGGGAACGGGTGAAATCGCTCACCAGAAACACCACCACCCACATTGGAGTTCGCCGTTTCCTGGCTTTCGGGTGGCCATTTCTGAGAAGGGTTTCCGGAAACCGCCGCCACCGAAGCCGTCTCGTTAGAACAACACCCACCACCGCCGCCGCCGTGACCCAAAGAAGAAGACAGGGTTGAAGAAGAAGTAGGAGGAGATGGACTACCAATAAATTTATCCAGTATAGATGTAGGCTCACTCACAAATTTCCTCTTCAATGTATCAAATCTTGCAAAATCCCCAACAAATGGCTCAAAATTTACCCCCTTCCCCTCAAATTCAAAAGGTAAGGGCATCCCCTTCAACCTTTTTCTTCAAATCCTTCTCAAAATGCCAAACTTTACACACAAAAAGCAAATATGTAGCACCAAACTTGAAGCAAGCTCTAGTGTGTGAAACTGTGTGTGTGTGTGTGTGAAAATGTTACAAAAACCCAAAAAAGAGAGGGAAAGATTAAAGATTTTTGAATAAATGCATGCAACTAATGGAAACCCATTTGAATTTGGAGAAAACCCAAATGAAAGAGCCAACTTTTGGTAGGAAAATACATGGTGATGGCTTCTCTCAATGTTCTTTGGCTACTGTGTGTGTGTGTGTGTTTTGGGGGTGGTGTAGAAATTTGCTAGTTCTTGTAATCTGTCTTCTAGTTTCCGCCATGGATGCGTGGAACATAAAAAAGTGGTAAAGCGCCCTCTCTCTCTCTCTCTCTCTCTATTTTTTTTTATTTTATTATTTTAGTTTTCAATATTGATTGTGTTGGGTTTAACGTTATCTATAAGTAGGGGAGCCTAAATTAAAGAATTGAACAAATCAATGAAGTAATTCCTGTGACATAGTTAGGGGTTGGAGGTGCGGCTACGCGCTATCCCTTGGACAAAGAGGGCGATTGCACACTCTAGGGGTGCGATCATGCCCTATGCGGATTTGGGCCTGGCATCGGCAGCTTTTGTGCAGGTTTGAGAAACTCTGTAGGGTTAGAAATAAGAAAATATAAATATTCCCTATCCCCTAACATTCAGAAGTAATTCTAGTGTGATAGTTATATCAATAATTTTAGAGTTCAAAAGTTCAATTGCTCACCTGTTTTCTAGATCTAGGGGTTCCACAACCAGGAATTTTTATGACCAAGAATTTGTACACTAGACTAGAAATTGTGTTTGTTGATTTTCAATTGATAATAATATTCTCTCCCCCTGTCCGTGTTTATAGCCAAATTGGTGAACCACGTATACCGTCGTGTTTTTGCGATTGATGTTTGATTTATATTTTCTACATAGACTCTGTTCTAACAAACCGGTATCAGAGTCAGGTTTGGTTGATAAAGGTATAGGGGTATTCCGCT
Organism: Adenophora triphylla var. japonica; assembly: GCA_022495995.1. NCBI lineage: Eukaryota > Viridiplantae > Streptophyta > Magnoliopsida > Asterales > Campanulaceae > Adenophora > Adenophora triphylla. The sequence continues at coordinate 124,664 of JAFEMH010003143.1, forward strand.
GAAGAAGAAGATGGGATCAGGAATTGAATCACCAATTAACAAGTTCAATGTGAAGAATAGTTTTAGTCTTTGGCAAATCAAGATGAAATCTATGTTGAGAGACAAGCGTTTGTGGACTCCAGTGGCTGCTGCAATCAGGGGTTGTCGGGATCTAAAGGGCAAAGCAAAAGTCGTTCCCACAGGTGATGTCGCGGCTGCAACAACAGAGAGTTCGGAGAAAGACGGGAAGGCAGATGAGAAGGAAGCAACAGATATGATCGTGCTAGATGAGAGGGCCTACTCTAAAATCATAAGGTGTCTAGATGATGTTCTGGCGGATATTACAGACACTGATTCTGGAGGTGATTTGTGGCTTGCGTTGAAAGATATGTTTTTGACACGATCATTGACGAATAAGCTATATCTAAAGCAGAAGTTGTATTCTCTCCGAATGAAAGAAGGCATGTCCATTAGGGATCACATAGATAGATTTACATCTTTATTACTTGAACTTCGTAATAAAGATGCTAAAGTTGCTGATGAGGATGATGCGTTAATGCTTCTTGTTTCATTGCCTTTATCATGTGAGCACTATGTTGACTCTATTATCAGTGGTAAGGAAACGGTCACTCTAGAGTAGGTGAAATACTCGCTCAAGACTATAGAATTGGGTCGAAAGGCAAGCGGTAAATAGTAGTAAAGATAACTAGTCAGCAGGTTTGATTGCGGAAGACAGAAGGGGTTCTAGCAATAAGCAGAAGAAGAAAAAGAAAAAGTATTCTGGCAAGAAGGGAACAAAACCTAAGGATATTTGTAATTACTGCAAGGGAAAGGGACATTGGAGGACAAATTGTCCCAGGAAGAAGCAAGGCGAGCCACCTATTCGTTCTGAAGCTAATGCTGCTGCAGTCGATACGAGCAGCTCTGATGGAGAATATGCTCTAGTAACAGAAGAGTCTGGACGATAGTCAGATGCGTGGATTCTGGAGCTTCTTATCAAATTAGTCTAAGGAGAGAGTGGTTTACAACTTATGAGCAAATAGATAGGGGTAATATTCATATGGCCAACAGTGTTACTTGTAGGGTAGTTGGTATTGGCTCTATCAAACTGCGGACTCATGATGGTAAGTTTTGTATTTTGAACGATGTGAGACACGTTCCATACATGATGAAGAAACAGAAAAGGGTACAGTTTCAAAGGTAAAGGTGGAGCAATTTGTGTTTGAAAAGATTATAAAGTGATTTTGAGAGGCCTTAAACGGGGCTTCTTGTATTTTCTCCTAGGTAAAATGCTTTCTGGGTCAGTATTGGTTGCATCATCTGAAGTGGTCAAGGAGGATATGTCAATGTCATATTAGGATTGGGCACATGAGCATTATAGGGATGAAAATATTGACGAATCATGGTTTTCTTTATGGCCATAAGGTTAAGGACTTTAAGTTTTGTGAGCATTGTGTACTTGAGAAGATGCAGCGAATCAAGTTTTCAAAGGGGGTTTATAAAATGAAGGGTAATCTGGTTTACATTCACTCAGAATGTTTGTTGGGGACCTTCACATTAGGAATCATTGAGGGTCACAAGTATTTATTGCCTATTATTGATGATTACTCGAGAAGACTTGGGTTATTATTATGAAGCACAAGAGTGAGGCTTTCAAAAATTTCAGACAGTGGAAGACACTAGTGGGGAGATAATGGGCTGAAGTTTTGCAGTGATGAGTTCGATGAGTTCTGTAAGGAAGTGGGGATTTCTAGACATCTCACTATCAAGGGTACATCACATCAGATGTTGTTGGCTAGAGCAAGGTGCATGCTCTCCAATGCAGGGTTGTCTAAGTTATTCTGGGCAGAAGCGGTTAGTACAACATGTTACTTGATAAATCGCGAATCTCACACATGTATCGGTCTCAAAGTTCGCAATGAGGTATGGTTAGGTAAACCTGTTGATTATTCTAATTTAAGAGCTTTTGGTTGTACTGCTTATTATCATGTGGATGATGGGAAGTTAGAAACGAGGGCTAAAAAAGGAGTTTTCATGGGTTATGGAGACGGTGTCAAGGGATATCGGATTTGGTCTCCATCAGAGGGTAGGGTAATAATAAGCAGGAATGTTGTATTTGAGGAAAATTATGTGCTTAATCCTATAATGAGATCTGTGATTATATCAGGTATTGATAGTGTTGATAAACATGTGGAGCTACAATATACTACAAAGTTAAGCATTTCACAGTCAAATGTTAATCAGGATCTACCTTAAGAGACAGAACACCAGACAGTTCATCACCTATTCCTGAAGAACATGGGTTAGCTCAATAGATGCCTAGACGAGCTAATTTTGGGAAGCCTTCTGTGAGGTATGATTTTGAAGACATGTTGTCTTGTTCACTTCAGGTTGCTGAGGAAGTGGAGCCCGATCCTTCAAAGCCGACCACTTTCAAGGAAGCATTTACATGTCCAGAGTCTGCCCAGTGGCATGCAGATATATATGGGAGACGAGATGGAGTCACTTCACAAGAATCAGACATGGGAGTTAACCAAGAGGCCATAAAGATTGTTATTTGCATGTGGGTTTTCAAGAAAAAGGAAGGCATGTCACCATCAGAGGGGGTCAAGTATAAAGCTCGTGTGTTTGCTAGAGGTTTCACGCAGAGAGAGATGGTATTGACTACAATGAGATTTTCTCACCTGTGGTTAGACACACTTCGATCAAAGTGTTATAAGCAATTGTGGCACATCAAGATTTGTAACTCGAGCAGCTGGGTGGAAAACAGATTTTCTACATGGAGATTTGGAGGAGGAGATTTATATGACACAACCATATGGGTTTCAAGTTCCAAGGAAAGAAGACTAAGTGTGTAAGCTGAAAAAGTCCTTGTATGGACTGAAGCATTCGCCTAGGTAGTGGTATAAACAGTTTGACAGCTATATAACAGTGATTGGTCACACGAGGAGCCCGTATGACTGTTGTGTGTATCATAATAGGTTGGTGGATGGTTCGACTATCTGTTTGATTATTTATGTTGACGATATGTTGATAGCTTCTGTCAAGAAGACTGATATTCAGAAGTTGAAGGGTCTACTATCTGCTGAGTTCGAGATGAAGGATTTGGGTGTATCATAGAAAATTCTGGGTATGGAGATCCACATGGATAGAAGGTAATGAAAACTGTTTTTATCCCAGAAAGGTTACATCAAGAAAGTTTTAGAGAGGTTTGGCATGTATACAGCAAAGCCAATAGATTCTCCGAGTACAGCGAATGCACATTTGTCTGTTACGTTTGCACCTAAATCGTCTGAAGAGAAAGAGTACATAGCTCTAGTAACTTATGCTAGTGCAGTTGGTAGTTTGATGTATTCTATGGTTTGCACTATGTCGGATCTAGCACATGATGTTAGTAGGTTCATGGGGAATCCTGGTACGGAACATCTTTTTGTTCACCATAGGCGGACTCACTGGAATAGTTTCGGCAAATTTTGGGCTGGACATTGCTTACATGATTCTTATTATGTGGTTGCTCATTTCCATTATGTACTTTCTATGGGAGCCGTTTTTGCTTTATTTGCAGGATTTCACTATTAGGTAGGTAAAATCTTAGGTCGAACATATCCTGAAACTTTAGGTCAAATCCATTTTTGGATCACTTTTTTCGGAGTGAATCTGACCTTCTTTCCAATGCATTTCTTAGGCATTTCGGGTATGCCACGTCACATTCCAGATTATCCAGATGCTTACGCTGAATGGAATGCCCTTAGCAGTGCAGGCTCTTATAAGTATGTAGTTGGGATTTGTCATTTCTTCGTGGTCGTAGTGTTAAAGAGTGCCCGTTCATATGTTATTGAGAGTTTTAGTATTCAAAAGTAAGAGTTTTATTGTAAAAGAGTTCCAGTGCATATGTGTTTGAGTGCCAGTGCACGTGTAATAGAGTGCTAGTATTATTGTAAATAAGTGTCAGTATTAGTGTAAAATAGTGTGAGTGTTGGTGTAAAAAAGTGACAGTGCATGTGTGTTTGAATGCAGTACGAGGGTAAAAGAGTGTTAGTGTTAGGATAAAATTCATATGTAAAACACTGACATCATAAACAAATACATTGGCACTCATAAGCACACACACTGACACTCGACAATGTATTGATACTCAATTACACACCTACTGACACTTTCTTATACACTCACTTGTTGTAATATTTCCTAATAATGGGCCTTTAATTATTTTCTTAAGTTCATTACTTATCTTGGGGCCACTCTTGATCCATTTAAAATGAAAGCCTTTTGTGAAATAAATTGGAGGGAAATGAAAATTTCCAATTTTCCACCATCTTCAAATTTAAATGGTTTCTTAGTTTCCCACATATTTTTCATCCATCATTTTTCCACCTTTCAACTCCTATAAATAGATAGTCATCATCATTGTGTTTTTAAGTTCCCATAGGACTTCTCTTAGTGAGATGACCCTTGAGGGAGCTTGCTCTTCTTTTAGTATTTTATATATATATATATATATATATATATATATATATATATATATATATAGAAAGAATAGAAGAGAAGAGAAGAGAAGAGAGTTTAAAAGATGAATTAACGGCTAGTTCAAGATACAGTTTTAACTGTATTTTAAATTTTCGAATCAGTCTGCAAGTGCCTTGTTCTGAAAGTGCCGTTTCCGTGAAGGGTTGGTGACTCTTCCGATTCAGGTTCATGACTCCTCCGGTGTAGCCTGACAGTGCCCTTTCCCTCATTATAAATAAGGGACAGAATTCGGGCAAAAATAAAAAAGAAATACATCTGAACTCTCTCTCTCTCTCTCTCTCTGCATATATTATTTTCTCTGCCTTCTCTTTCGTATTATTTTCCGAGATTGATTTGGGCTTGAGTTTCTGGTTCCAAGAACATCACAAATTGCAGTTGTGAATGTTCTTATTGTGCTAGGCATTACATCCCCAAGATAATTTTTCCGAGTAGCCATCTGCAACATATAGTGGGGAAAATATTATCTTGTAGATAGCCTATAAAACCTCCGTCCCTTTTTCTTGAGTCTTTCTATCCTTAGTCTTCATAATCTCATATTCAACAATTACAAGATAATATTTATCTCTAATGGAGTCCTTGGTTGGAAAGACGCAAATTCATGAAGTTGAAAGGCTCGAACGTTTCAATGGGTTGAATTATAAGAGATGGAGCATGAAGATTTATTTTGTGTTGACCATGACAAATCTTGCCTATGTTCTATCCGAGGGTTACCCACATGATGATTCCGCTTCAACAATTTCAAGTGATATGGAGAGTAGTAATGTAGAAAGGCGTGGGCTCATGGATCGACAAAAGAAGTGGCTTGACGATGACTATGCTTGCCGATGTACTATCTTGAATGCGATGACGAATGCACTCTTCAATGTTTTTCATAAGTTTCAAACAGCTTATGATTTGTGGAATGCTATTCAAAGAAGGTACGTTAATGAAGATGACGAAAATCGATCTTTCCTTGTTAACAAATTCATTGAATTTAAAATGATAGATTCTAAACCCATTATTGATCAAGTAAATGAAATTTGTGATATTGCTACTGAATGTGCTGATGTTGGTGAACCAATATCGGAGACTTTTCAAGTTTCTACTATCATTGGTAAACTTCCTCCTTCTTGAAAGGATTACCAAAAGTTTTTAAAACATAAAAGAAAGTCTCTTAATTTGGATCAACTTCTTCAACACATTCAAATTGAGAATGAATCTAGAATTAGAGATGGATTTGATAATCAAGGAAAGATTGAAAAAATTCATAATATCGAACCGGCTTCCAACTCGGAAAATCATGGCAAAAAGTTTTTTTAAGGGAGAATCTTCCAAGAACAAGAATAACAAGAGGAAAAGGGGAGATGACAACAATAACAACAAGAAGAAGCATAAGCACAACAATGACAACAAAAAAGTTGCCTGTTATGTTTGTGGAAAAGAAGGGCATAAAGCTTTCAAATGTTTCTACCGCAAGGGACAAAAGAAACATGAGGCTAATGTCATTGAAGATGATGATGATATGGTGGCTATGCTCACCGAAGTGCTCATGGTTGACGTCGACGAAGGTTGGTGGGTAGACTCCGGTGCTACTTGTCATGTGACTCCAAATAGGAGTGCCTTCAAGACTTATGAAACCCTTGATGGTGAAAAATCCGTGTTTATGGGCAATTCATCTACTAGTGTTGTTATTGGAAAAGGGACCGTAGAACTTCCTCTTACTTCGGGAAAAGTTCTAACCCTTAAGGATGTTCATCATATTCCTAGTTTAAGGAAGAGTCTTGTGTCCGTTAAGAAACTTGATGATCATGGTTTTAGAGTTGTATTTGATTCCCAAAAAGTGATCATTTCAAAGAAGGGATCATTTGTTGGGAAAGGCTATGCCAAAAACAATTTGTATCTGCTTAGTATGAATAAAATTTCTCCTTCTGTTTACTTGATTGACTCTATGAATCATGTTTGGCATTATAGATTAGGACATATTGGTAGTAATGCTATGCATAGAATGATACACCATGAATTAGTTCCTAGAGATAGCATTGTTTTAACTACTAATACTTGTGAGTGTTGTGCCCAAACAAAAATTACTAAGGAACCTCATAAATCCGTAGTTAGAAATACAAAACTTTTGGAATTAATTCATACTGACATTTGTGATAATAAAGATATATTAACTAGAGGTGGAAAAAGGATATTTTATTACATTTATAGATGATTTCTCAAAATTTACTTATATATATCTTTTAAGAACAAAAGATGAAGCCTTTGAGAAATTCAAGATTTTTAAAGAGGAAGTTGAAAATTTGCATGGAATAAAAATAAAAAAGATTAGAACCAATAGAGGCGGAGAATATAAGTTAGGAGCACTTATAAGCTATTGTGAAGAAAATGGAATAACAATGGATAAGTCCGCTCCAAATACACCACCTCAAAATGGTGTAGCGGAACGAAAAAATAGAAGCCTTTTAGAAATGGTTAGTGCAATGTTAATTCATTCTAAAATGCCTTATAGTTTTTGGGGAGAAGCTTTATATACCGCGTGTTATATCTCTAATAGAATTATTCATTCAAAACATGATAAATCACCATATGAGTTGTGGAAAAATCGAAAACCAAATATTAGTCATTTTAAAGTTTGGGGATGTATAGCTTATGTTTTAGATGCAACTTTAAAGAGACCAAAACTCGGTAGTAAAGCTACTAAATCTATTTTTATTGGCTATGCTAAAGGGAGTAAAGCATGTAGATTTTTGAATCTAAGTTCTAATAGTGTACTCGAGGCGGCTAATGCAATTTATTTTGAGCACTTGACCATTAAGGATGCCGATAAACACGAATTAGAAAAAGAATTGACTATAGAATTAGAAGAGTCTCAACCTCCTCTAGATTCCGTCCCTTCTTCTTCTTCTAATCCTTCTCAAGCATCAGTCCCATCATCTTCTAGTGAACCTAGAAATGAACAAGGTAGTGAAGAGCCAAATCCAATTGAACTTAGAAGAAGTAAACGACAAAGAATTGAAAAGGATCTAGGACCCGAAATGTTTACTTACATGTTAGAAGAAGATCCTAAAACCTTTAAAGAGGCTATGTCTTTACCCAATGCTAAATTTTGGAAAGCTGCTATGGATGATGAAATAAAATCTATACATGATAATAATACTTGGACCTTGACTGACCTTCCTCCTAACACAAAACCAATCGGTTGTAAATGGGTATTAAAAAGAAAGTATAAACCGATGGTAGCATAGAAAAATATAAGGCAAGGGTGGTCGTTAAAGGCTATAGTCAAAAAGAAGGTATAGATTATTTTGAGACTTTTTCACCGGTTACCAAAATAGCCTCCATTAGGATAATGTTTGCTATTGCATCTATCTATAAATTAGAAGTGCATCAAATGGATGTCAAGACAGCATTTCTTAATGGTGAACTTGAAGAAGAGATTTATGTTTATCAACCCGAAGGGTATGTGGTTAAGGGTAAAGAAGATAAAGTTTGTAAACTTAATCGTTCCCTATACGGTCTTAAGCAAGCACCTAGACAATGGTATAAGAAATTTAAATCCGAAATCAAAAAATTCGGCTTTAAAAACTCTAAAGTAGAAAGTTGTGTATTTACAAAGACAACTGATAAATATAGTGTAGTTATTACTTTATATGTTGATGATTTGTTAATTTTTGGTACCAACATGGATTGTATTAATGAAACTAAGATTTTTTTGACATCGACTTTTGATATAAAAGATCTTGGGCCTATTGATGTGATTCTTGGTGTAAAAGTGATTAAAAAGGATGGAAACTACATTTTGACTCAATCACATTACATTGAAAAAGCGTTACGAAAATTTAATTACTTTGATTGTAAGCCTTATAGTATTCCGATAAGCACTAATGTCACTTTAGTCCCTAATAATGGTGAGCCTGTTAATCAAGAAGAATATGCTAAAATTATTGGGAGTCTAATATATGCAATGAATTACACTAGACCCGATATTACTTGTGCTGTTGGAATATTAAGCAGGTTTACTAGTAATCCTAGTAATGAACATTGGAAAGAACTCTATAGATTTATGAGATATTTGAAGTCCACTATTAATTATGGATTACACTATAACTGTTCAGTTCCTATTTTGGAATGTTATAGTGATGCTAATTGGGCTTCTGACCGAACAACTTCTAGATCCACAAGTGGATGGTTGTTCACTATTGGTGGTTGTATTGTTGCTTGGTCTTCCAAGAAACAATCATGTGTTGCACTATCATCCATGGAATCCGAGTATATTGCTATGTCATTGGCAAGCAAAGAGTTGATATGGATGAAGAATTTTTTGAAGTGCATACCTTTTATAAATGGTTCAAAAGGACCATATACCTTGTATTGTGATAATCAAGGTGCGATTTATAATACTAAAAATAAAAGACTGTCTAGCAATAGTAAACATATTGCTATGAGGTACAATCATATTAGAAGATTGGTGAAGAAAGGTAAGATTGTAATTGAATATCTACCTACTGATCAAATGCTTGCGGATCCACTGACTAAACCTTTAAATAGCACTAAGATCATTAAAGCCATGGGAGATATGGGACTATTACCGGTTGATTGAGATAACTTGCCTATACCTACTCCATCTTGGTGATGCCCGTTATAACTGGTAATCATCATGCTCGGAGTTCAAAGGAAATTAGTCAAGAATTATCCGAGAGATGGCTACAGTTGTAGCATCTCCAGTGCATTATATATTCCTTGGATTAGTGGGGGTGCTAAACTATTCCAAGTTAAAGTCTCATGTCTGGCTAATGCACTGTTATCCACAATGAGTAGGTTGGACTGTGTCCTTAACAGAACTCATAGCTTGTGTGGGGTGATGAAGTGGTTGTGGACACCCTTGATGAGTCTTCCTTTGCGAGTAGGAGGGTTAGGGACGCTCTCTAGAGTTTCGGTAAAACTCGAGAGTACTCGCTAAATGGGATCAGCGCATGGCCCATAAACGCGCTGCCTAAGAGAACCATGAACTCTATGTATAATGTGAACTTTATGTTGTATATTTTAAGAACTGAGATAAAGGCCTAGTCCTCTCTAGTCTCTTAGAATTTTTCGACATTCTGTTCAACCCTTGGTTAAAGGCCTAGTCCACCATAGGGCAAACATTTTACAATGCCCAACTTTTATTGAGTCTTTTATGGTCATTTTCATTATTAGTAAATTAGTGGGAGATTGTTGTAATATTTCCTAATAATGGGCCTTTAATTATTTTCTTAAGTTCATTACTTATCTTGGGGCCACTCTTGATCCATTTAAAATGAAAGCCTTTTGTGAAATAAATTGGAGGGAAATGAAAATTTTCAATTTCCCACCATCTTCAAATTTAAATGGTTTCTTAGTTTCCCACATATTTTTCATCCATCATTTTTCTACCTTTCAACTCCTATAAATAGATAGTCATCCTCATTGTGTTTTTAAGTTCCCATGGGACTTCTCTTAGTGAGAGGACCCTTGAGTGAGCTTGCTCTTCTTTTAGTATTTTTTATATATTATATATATATATATATATATATGTATATATATAGAGAGAGAGAGAGAGAGAGAGAGAGAAAGAAAGAATAGAAGAGAAGAGAGTTTAAAAGAAAAGATGAATTAACGGCTAGTTCAAGATACAGTTTTAACTGTATTTTGAATTTCTGAATCAGTTTGCACCTTGTTCTGAAGGTACCGTTTCCGTGAAGAGTTAGTGACTCTTCCGATTCAGGTTCATGACTCCTCCGGTGTAGCCTAACAGTGCCCTTTCCCTCTTTATAAATAAGGGACAGCATTCGGGCAAAAATAAATAGAAAACATATGAACTCTCTCTCTCTCTCTGCATATCTTATTTTCTCTGCCTTCTCTTTCGTATTATTTTTCGAGATTGATTTGGGCTTGAGTTTCTGGTTCCAAGAACATCACAAATTGCAGTTGTGAATGTTCTTATTGTGCTAGGCATTACATCCCCAAGATAATTTTTCCGATTAGCCATCTGCAACATATAGTGGGGAAAATATTATCTTGTAGATAGCCTATAAAACCTCCGTCCCTTTTTCTTGAGTCTTTCTATCCTTAGTCTTCATAATCTCAAATTCAACATCACTGACACTCTTTTATATACTAACTGACACTTATTCACACGCTAATTGATACTCAATTTTTGGAAAAAAAATAGGGAAGGAATGTTGGGGTGCAAATCCAATCCCACATCGACAATTGAACAAAGTATTGTCAGGTTTATAAGAGCACACACCACTTCATTAGTATGAAGCCTTTTGGGAAGTTCCCAAGAGCAAATCCGTGCGGGCTGAGCCCAAAGCGGACAATATCATACTAATGTGGAGTGGTGGGGATGATCGCGGTCCCTACAAATGGTATCAGAGCCATGGTTTAGATGTTCCGGCCTGGGTGGACCGTGTGTGTGTGATTATAGTGGTGGTGGGATTCCCTCTTGTGTGACTTTGCGGATGGTCTTGGTTTGAGGGGAGGATTGTTGGGGTGCAAACCCAATCCCACATCGACAATTGAACAAAGTATTGTCAGGTTTATAAGAGCACACACCCACTTCATTAGTATGAGGCCTTTTGGGAGTTGACCCAAGAGCAAATCCGTGCGGGCTGGGCCCAAAGCGGACAATATCATACTAATGTGGAGTGGTGGGGATGATCGCGGTCCCTATAAATGGTATCAAAGCTCTTGGTTCAAGATCAGGGGTGTTGTCAAGCAATCAAGAATGGGCAAGGACAAACAGGCGGTTGAGAAATTCGATGGGTCTGATTTCGGATTTTGGAGGATGCAGATAGAGGATCTTTTGTATAACAAAGAACTCTATAAGCCTCTAAAGGGTGTCAAATCGGAAGAAGAAGAGCAGGAAGGTTGGGATCTCATGGATCAGAAGGCCCTAGGGGTGGTCAGATCTACTTTGACAAAGTGGATTGCGAAGACTACCAAGAAGGCAAAAACCACAAAGGAGCTATTGGATTATCTTACTGAGAGATTTGAAACGCCATCTGCTGCAAACAAGGTCGATTTGATACGCAAGATGGGTAGTCTCAAGATGCAAGAGGGAGGATCCTTGGCTAAGCACATCGATGAGTTTATGGATGTTATAGACTCATTGACTGCGGTGGAGATCAAGTTCGATGATGAGGTTCATGCGTGCTTGTTGCTAGCGTCTTTACCAGGAAGTTGGAGCGGACTGACGACGATCAATGCTTCAAACAGTAAAAACAAATTGAAGTATGATGATGTTAAAGACTTTCTCTTGGGCGAGGAAAATCGCATGAAGAAGTTGGGGACATCGACTGCTTCGGGATCGGCTTTAGCTACTACTAGCAGGGGAAAGCCGGGTACTAGCAAACAAGGGAGAACTGAATCTAAGGAGAACGTGGTGGGTGGTAAGGGCAAGGCCGTGGAGATCAGAGACAAACCAAGGGTTGCAAAGGGATCAGTTCAGTGCTATCATTGTAAGGAATTGGGACACTACAAGAGGGATTGTCCCAATCGTGGGGGCAATTCGGTGAATGTGACAGTCGAAGGTGATGATGTACTGGTTCTGAGTGTTAGTAGTGCACTAGAATCATGGGTGCTGGATTCGGGGGCATCATTCCACTCTTGCGGGCATGCAGAAGAGATGGAGAACTACACTTCCGGTGATTTCGGTAAGGTCTATCTGGCGGATGGCGAGCCTTTGGAAATCAAGGGGAAGGGGGATGTCAGAATAGGAGCATCGGACGGGAAGGTCTTACATCTGAACGGGGTCAGGCACATTCCGGGTTTGAAAAAGAACCTACTATCAGTTGGGCAGTTGGACGAAGAAGGTTACAAGGTAACATTCGGCTGCAGGAACTGGGTTATTACCAAGGAGGATTGTGAGATTGCTCGGGGTAATAAGGAGGGGACATTGTATTTGGCGAATAACACTAAAGACAGTATCGCGGTGGCGGAAGCCAAGGGTGATACGGATTTGTGGCACTGTCGATTGGGTCACATGAGTGAGACGGGGATGAAAGTACTTTGTTCAAAGGGACTACTACCGGGTTTGAAGACAGTCAACGTGGGGATCTACGAAGATTGTGTGTTTGGAAAATAGGGGAGAAATAATTTCTCGAGGACGGGTAGGGCTTTGAGGGAAGCAAAGTTAGAATTGGTTCACACGGACTTGTAGGGACCGCGATCATCGCCACCACTCCACATTAGTATGATATTGTCCGCTTTGGGTCCAGCCCGCACGGATTTGCTCTTGGGTCAACTCCCAAAAGGCCTCATACTAATGAAGTGGGTGTGTGCTCTTATAAACCTGACAAACATGCCTTTTAAAGTATAGTTCTGCCCCCAAAACTCATTGTAACATCATATCACATATTATAGTGCAAGATCCTGGCTTGGTAGTGCCCCCAGACGTAGCCAAACATATTGGTGAACTGGGTTAACAATTTCTGTGTTCTTCTTTGTGCTTTAATTTCTTATGCTTTATTTTGTGTGCTCTAATCATTCTTGTAGGATTGTTTGGGCTGTGGAGGGCAATATTCACAGCAACTGGTATCAGAGCCGTGGTTAGTGGATGGGCGCGACGCAGTGGACCGTGTGTGGATGATGTGGAATTTTCTCTAGTGGTGTGACCTCGCGAATGGAGCACTGTGTGCCTGATATTGGTGATAAATCAGGCGGTGTGTCCCGCATGTGTGAATAGCGGCGGTACAAGATTCGCTAGAGGTGGTCCTTGGTTTGAGGGGAGGATTGTTGGGGTGCAAACCCAATCCCACATCGACAATTAAACAAAGTATTGTCAGGTTTATAAGAGCACACACCCACTTCATTAGTATGAGGCCTTTTGGGAGTTGACCCAAGAGCAAATCCGTGCGGGCTGGGCCAAAAGCGGACAATATCATACTAATGTGGAGTGGTGGGGATGATCGCGGTCCCTATAAATGGTATCAGAGCTCTTGGTTCAAGATCAGGGGTGTTGTCTGTAGGGTTTCGAGGGTCCATGCGCAGCGGAATAAGCAATAACTCGAAAAACCCCAAGCCCTAGAATCCGTTCTAGATGAATAATTAAGAGAGATGAAATAGAATTACCAACCTTGAATGCTTTTGCCTTTGATAAACTTGACCCAACTCCAGATTGAATGATCTTGTTAATCCTTAATGAACGAACGGGAATCACGAACCAAAGATCTTGATGAACGAAGATCCTCTATGTTTATCCACGCGCGGAACGAACCCTATAACTCTTCTAGGAGGATTGCTAGATCCAATTGATTGAAACACCTTTCAATCAATGAAGAACAATGGATTTGGTGGTGTTTGATTCTCAATTCTCAATTGAAATCTCCCACTCTAAGTGTTTCTCTCAAGCCAAAACGTTCTCTTGACGGCTAGTGGCAACCAGGGTAAGTATTTATACGTTATAAAACTTTTCCTCGCGAAAACCCTAGTTTTAAGTCAATTCCGCGTCGCCCAGCGCCTGTGGGACGAGTCGCCCCCTGTGGGACGAGTCGTCCCCGGCACCCAAACTTTCCCGAATCAGCGTCCCCTTAAGGGGAATAGTTGAGTTTCCTGCCTGGGACGAGTCGTCCCCTGAGAACAAAAACTCCATATTCTTCATTTTTGACAATTCGTTCGTGCGTGTGACCCCATAGGACTATATTATGTTGGCAATGAGTTCGATCACATCGATCCTCATAAGACATGAGCGGACTCTAGCAAGCCATCATGCCTACCCAAATAATATAATATCAAGTTCGATTTCCTATATAGAACATATCACAATCCCATTGTCACACGATGTTATATTGAACATGAGTCATGGTCCACGTCAACTCATATTGTTCAATGCTTTCTCGTTACCAAGTAAATTGATCAATCGAATGATATTAATCACATTAATTCATTCGGGCATGGCCATGCACTACATCAATCTTACTTACGAGTGGCCTAGCAAACATCTCTCTTTACGAGGGACAATTTCCATCTTGACTTATCATTCTTCCCAACAAGAATCATACCATGCCAATGATAGCCCTTATTGTTATCCGGTTAAAGACAACGTTAAACTATATCAAACATGATATTCATCGAGCGGAAGACGATGATAATCTCGTGTCAAAGGATATCAATGATATGACTATATGAGATCTAATTATGACATTTGACCATGACATAGATCTCATAATGGGTCAAGTCCAAGACCTTTGTTCTCTAACAAGTACCCATGAATCTAATGTGCATCTCCATGCATATAATCATCACATGATTATCCATTAGACTTCATACTAGTGCTTCATAAGTACTAGGGACACGATTATTATAACTAAACATGCAAACACATATAATAATCAAAGAAGCAATCTCATATATAAATGAACAATGACATTACATAAAGGTCTATCTCTATAGGCCTAGGGCACTAACACCTACGCCTCCCACTTGCACTAGGCCCAATCATTCATGTATCTTATACCCATGGACCTAACATGACCATCATGTTTAGCTTGTGGCAAAGGCTTGGTGAGAGAGTCCGAAATGTTGTCATTCGTTGGTACCTTTTGCATATCTTAACGTCTTCCCTTTCACTGCATTTCTCGAATGAGGTGGAAACGTCTCAAAATGTGTTTGGATCGTTGATGTGACCTTGGTTCTTTTGCTTGCACAAATGACACCACAATTGTCACAACAAAGTTCCACCGGATTAGTGATACTTGAACCAATTTCAAAACACTAATGAACTTTTGATCCAAACCGCCTTTTCTAGCTACATCATATGTTGCTAAAATTAAGCCTTAGAAGTAGAATCGGCTATGATTTTCTTCTTGGAACTCTTCCAATAAAATCGCACCTCCAATAAGCATAAACACAAATCCTAATTGCGATTTTAATTAACTTTGTCGCTTGGAAGTTAGCATTCGTGTAACCTTTACAACAAGATTAACTTCCAATCTTTCAAATACCAAGAACGTATTCTTAGTTCTTCTTAAGTACTTTAAGGATCGTCTTGACCGCCATCCAATGGTTCTCACTAGGATCGTATTGGTATCAACTCGTCATGCTCAAAGCATACGAGACGTCTGTCTAGTACAAATCATGGCATACATGACAAATCCAAATGCCGAGCATATGGAACTTCATTCATTCTCTTTTGCTCATCGCTGTCATGGGACACCGAGTCTCGCTAAGAGTAATACCATGACCCATCGACAGTTACCTTTCTTAGAATCATCTAAGAACCTTATCAATACGAGTATTTTGACTCAAACCAACTTATCCTTTTAGATCTATCTCTATAGATCTTGATACCAAGGATGTAAGCGGCTTCACCCATATCTTTCATCGAGAAACCTTTCCTCGACCAAGACTTGACAGTCTTAAGTGTCGGAACTTTGTTTTCAATGAGTAAGATATCATTGTCATATAACAATAGAAATAATACTACGCTCATACTGAATTTCATGTATACACAAAGTTCATCTTCGTACTTGATGATGTCAAACTCTTTGACCGATTCATCAAAATGAAGATTCCAACCCCTCGAAGCTTGCTTCAACCCATCTTATGGATCTTTGCAACATGCATACTTTATTAGAATTTCTTGGATCGACAAACCCTTCAGCCGTATCTCGTATACATCCTCAAGTAGGTTTCCGTTAAGAAACGCTGTTTTGACATCCATTTGCCATATCTCATATTCACAATATGCGATAATGACAATTGAAACTCTAATAGACTTCGGCATTGTAATGGGCAAAAAGGTTTCAACATAGTCAACACTATGAATTTTCTTAAATCCCTTTGCTACAATCCTTAGTCATGAAAGTATACACCTTCCATCCATGTCGGTTTTCTTCTTGAAAACCCATTTACACCCTTATGGTTTTTACACCTTCAGGTGGACCAATCAAGTTCAAAACTTGATCATCAAACATGGATTACAATTCGGATTCCATGGTTCATAACCATTTATCCGAATTAGGAGTGGACATCGTCTCTAGATAGGAAATAGGTCCATCATTCTCAATGACTCCCACTTGATTACTTTCCGATATGAGAAATCCATATCTCTCAGGTTCAGATCATATCCTATCAGATCTGCGAAGAACTTGTGTATCTTGAACCGGTTCCACAACTCCTTGTGAACTTGGTTCCGTCTCTACTCTTGGTTCCACGTTATTTTCAGGTTCTTGAACTCTTCAAGATCAATTTTACTCCCACTAGATCCTTTATTGAGAAACTGTTTCTCAAGAAACGAATCATATAGAGCAACAAACACTTTGTTCTCATTGTGGTTGTAAAACTAATATCTGAAATTAACCCTGTCAGATTTGGTGCTAACTTATGAGAGACAAGTCTCTTTATATAAGATTCGCAACCCCAAATCTTTATGAAAGACATTCTTTCATGCCACATCTCATGTGGGGACTTAGGAATCGATTTAGTAGGGACACAATTCAGTGTAACCGCATTATTTCTAATGCATATCCTCAAAAGGAAATAGGAAAGTCAACTTGACACATCATCGAACGAACCATGTCATACAAGGTTCAATTCCTCCTCTCAAACACACCATACAATGTGGTGTTCCGGGTGGAGTCAACTCTGAAACGATTTCACAGTTTTGAGATGATTGTCAACCTCTTGGCTCAAATATTCATTAACTCAATCTAATAGAAGTACTTTAATAGTTTTGCCAAGATTGGTTTTTGTACTTCATCTTGAAATATTCAAAATATCTCAAACGATTCACCTTTGGACTTCATCAGATAGACATAGTCATATCTAGATAAGTAACCGGTGAATGTGATGAAATACCGAATTCCTCCCCTATCAATGCTACTTAATAGTCCATATACATCTCATGTATAAGGGCCAATAAGCCACTACCCTCCCACTACTCTTAGTGTAGGGTGGTTTGGTCATTTTACCAAATAAACGAGATTCACATACCTCAAATGATTCATAATCATATGAGTCTAAATGTCCATGTTAATGGAGTTTAGATTATACGTTTCTCATTTATATGACCAAGCCGGCAATGCCATGTGAACGTGTTGTTCACATCATTCGGTTTAGATTTCACGCTTATATTATAGATATCTTCAATATTATTTTGTATCTTAACATCAAGGATATGAAGACCATTCAATGATATATGCATTACAATAATGCATATCATTAAATAAATATAAAGCTTCTTATTCTCAATAAGAAAATTTATATCCTTCATCATCCTCATAAGAAACAAAATGATACTCCTACTCAAATTAGGAACGTAGTCACACTTGTTCAAAACAAGTACTAGTCCACAAGGTAAAGTGACTTCATAAGTCCCTACGGCTAATGCAAAGAACTCTTGCTTCATTACTACGCATAGGTTTAATTCACCTTCTTTGAGTAGCTTTCTATTCTTTATTTTTTGCACATTTAAACAAATGTGGGATCTATATCCGGTATCATATACCCAAGAACAAGAAGTCGAAAGGAAAATATCTATCATATAAATATTTGAAGTAGTAGCAATCAAATTGCCCTTCTTCACCTTTTAGGCCTTCCTTATTAGCCTTGCAACTTTGCTTCCAATGACAATCTCATTGCAGCGGTAGCAAACTGCATCCTTTTTGAGACACTTTGGGTTTATCCTCTTCGGCTTTGGCAACTTTTGCCCTAGGTTTAGCAACCTTTGCTTTACCTTCTTGCCTTCTCTTTTGAACCCCTTTCTTGTGTTAACCATTAACACACTTCGGATTGCTCCTTTTTCATCTCATGCATTAAAAGCCTTCACCACAACATATATCTTTTGTCTAGCTTGCACTTGGAACATTTCCTTTTGTGCGTTGTGCTAGAACAAAAGCAATTTCCACGTGTTCAAGGTTCTTCTTAAGAGCCTTTAAACATGGTGGCAAGTATAGGGCAAACAACATCATAGGAATCATCTAAATGTTTCTTATGTTGCTCCTTACCTGCCCTTTGCAACGTTTGCAGTGGGTTCAGCAGGAATAGATTCGTCAAGAACGTACAATTTTGCTTAAGAACTCTTCTTGAGCATCTGATCAAATCAGAATAACTTGTACCGTTCTTTTCGAACTTGTCCTTCATAAGGACGAATCGCAATAATAAGGATTAATTATAGTTTAATGCTATTTCTACAACAAAATATGCAACACATATGAACTCATATAAGTACCGATTTCATTTAAGAGATTAAATAACGTATTTCATAAATACTCCCACTAAATTATACTCCCTCCGTCCCGTAATACTTGACACAGTTACTGTTCCGCACGGGAATTAAGGAAAAAGTAAAAAGGTTGATGTGTTGTGAGTGTAGATAGTTAAGTAGGAGAGAGAATGAGTGGAGAGAATAGTAAATTATAATGGTGTTGTGAGTATTAAAATAATGTAGGAGAGAGAATGAGTGGAGGAAATAGTAAAGATTCTTTGCCATTTTAGGAAGTGTGACTTATCAGTGGGATGCCCAAAATAGAAATGTGTGTCAAGTATTGTGGGACGGAGGGAGTATAACCTTCTTATGCAAATATGCATAATATAATTTAATAGGCTAAGACCCAACTTTAATTTAATTTCAAGTCGGCTATGGCACGACTGCTCAAAATTAAACTAAAAAGGTAGATAACATTTATCAATCATATCTATATATGACTCTTAGATCATTATGAGATTATAGACATCTTATGTCACATGTTTCAATCTCATCTTATGCCTTAGGCCCAAAACCGTTTTGATAGCCTAATTGAGTTCAACCATGTTA
The DNA here is from genome assembly GCA_022495995.1 of Adenophora triphylla var. japonica. Classification (NCBI taxonomy): domain Eukaryota; kingdom Viridiplantae; phylum Streptophyta; class Magnoliopsida; order Asterales; family Campanulaceae; genus Adenophora; species Adenophora triphylla. Next base: position 143,928 of record JAFEMH010003143.1, read on the forward strand.
AACATATAGCAACCACTATTTGCTCATCTTGATCATACAAAGATAGAATTAATGCACCTCGCTATGGCGAGCCCACATAAAACTACCCGTGTACTCACAAGTGTTTAAACATGGGTGGCATAAAACAAACTCAAATTACAAAGAAGGTTCAATTTTTCATGCTTATCAATTACATCCCAAGGTTGATTCATGAAAACTATATGAACATAATTATGAACATGGAATGATGCAACACATATTACATTTGATCAGTAATTACTAGTACGCGGCCACGTGCTCCAAGATTATCCCACACTTCCATCGAAGTGCCCGTGGGGAAGGTTTTGGTGTCCACCAATATACCAAGTAATACATCACAAATATCCTAGATTAATCACATTAATCATATCAATGAAATTGACATCCCATAATCTAGATTAATCATATTAATCATATATATTACAATTTCATAATCATGGTATATCTATATATACTATTACTTCTCAAGTAAAACTCATACAATGTCATATTCTAGATCATGCACATCATGAAAATTCATATAATCATATTACATAATTATCATGATTATCTAACTAAGCATCATGAACGGGGCTCGATACCACCGTAGGGTTTCGAGGGTCCATGCGCGGCGGAATAAGCAATAACTCGAAAAACCCCAAGCCCTAGAATCCGTTCTAGATGAATAATTAAGAGAGATGAAATAGAATTACCAACCTTGAATGCTTTTGCCTTTGATAAACTTGACCCAACTCCGCATTGAATGATCTTGTTAATCCTTAATGAACGAACGGAATCACGAACCAAAGATCTTGATGAACGAAGATCCTCTATGTTTATCCACGCGCTGAAACGAACCCTAGAACTCTTCTAGGAGGATTGCTAGATCCAATTGATTGAAACACCTTTCAATCAATGAAGAACAATGGATTTGGTGGCGTTTGATTCTCAATTCTCAATTGAAATCTCCCACTCTAAGTGTTTCTCTCAAGCCAAAACGTTCTCTTGACGGCTAGTGGCAACCAGGGTAAGTATTTATACGTTATAAAACTTTTCCTCGCGAAAACCCTAGTTTTAAGTCAATTCCCGTCGCTCCGGTGCCCTGTGGACGAGTCGTCCCCCGTGGGACGAGTCGTCCCCTAGCACCCAGCCTTCGACCGCGTCCCCTTAAGGGGAATAGTTGGTTCGGCACGGGGACGAGTCGTCCCCTGAGAACAAAAACTCCATATTCTTCATTTTTGACAATTCGTTCGATGCGTGTGACCCCATAGGACTATATTATGTTGGCAATGAGTTCGATCACATCGATCCTCATAAGACATGAGCGGACTCTAGCAAGCCATCATGCCTACCCAAATAATATAATATCAAGTTCGATTTCCTATATAGAACATATCACAATCCCATTGTCACACGATGTTATATTGAACATGAGTCATGGTCCACGTCAACTCATATTGTTCAATGCTTTCTCGTTACCAAGTAAATTGATCAATCGAATTATATTAATCACATTAATTCATTCGGGCATGGCCATGCACTACATCAATCTTACTTACGAGTGGCCTAGCAAACATCTCTCTTTACGAGGGACAATTTCCATCTTGACTTATCATTCTTCCCAACAAGAATCATACCATGCCAATGATAGCCCTTATTGTTATCCGGTTAAAGACAACGTTAAACTATATCAAACATGATATTCATCGAGCGGAAGACGATGATAATCTCAGGTCAAAGGATATCAATGATATGACTATATGAGATCTAATTATGACATTTGACCATGACATAGATCTCATAATGGGTCAAGTCCAGTACCTTGTTCTCTAACAAGTACCCATGAATCTAATGTGCATCTCCATGCATATAATCATCACATGATTATCCATTAGACTTCATACTAGTGCTTCATAAGTACTAGGGACACGATTATTATAACTAAACATGCAAACACATATAATAATCAAAGAAGCAATCTCATATATAAATGAACAATGACATTACATAAAGGTCTATCTCTATAGGCCTAGGGCACTAACACCTACATTGTCAAGCAATCAAGAATGGGCAAGGACAAACAGGCGGTTGAGAAATTCGATGGGAGCCAAGGGTGATACAGATTTGTTCTGCCCCCAAAAACTCATTGTAACATCATATCGCGGTGATATTGTTGGGGTCCAAACCCAATCCCACATCGAATTTGATAGAGCCAAGGGTGATACGTATTTGTTCCGCCCCCAAAAACTCATTGTAACATCATATCGCGGTGATATTGTTGGGGTGCAAACCCAACCCCACCACTCCACATTAGTATGATATTGTCCGCTTTGGGCCCAGTCCGCACGGATTTGCTCTTGGGTCAACTCCCAAAAGGCCTCATACTAATGAAGTGGGTGTGTGCTCTTATAAACCTGACAATACTTTGTTCAATTGTCGATGTGGGATTGGATTTGCACCCCAACAATATCACATTGTATTTGGCGAATAACACTAAGGACAGTATCGCGGTGGCGGCAGCCAAGGGTGATACAGATTTGTGGCACTGTCGATTGGGTCACATGAGTGAGACGGGGATGAAAGTACTTTGTTCAAAGGGACTACTACCGGGTTTGAAGACAGTCAACGTGGGGATCTGCGAAGATTGTGTGTTTGGCAAATTTCGGATTTCCTTGTCCATCTAGAGTTTGGTTTGTTTCCCTAACATATATTTAAAGTATAGTTCCGCCCCCAAAACTCATTGTAACATCATATCACATATTATAGTGCAAGATCCTGGCTTGGTAGTGTCCCCAGACGTAGCCAAACATATTGGTGAACTGGGTTAACAATTTCTGTGTTCTTCTTTGTGCTTTAATTTCTTGTGTTTTGTTTTGTGTGCTCTAGTCATTCTTGTAGGATTGTTTGGGCTGTGGAGGGCAATATTCACAACAACTGGTATTAGAGCCGTGGTTAGTGGATGGGCGCGACGCAGTGGAGGCCTTTTGGGAAGTTCCCAAGAGCAAATCCGTGCGGGCTAAGCCCAAAGCGGACAATATCATACTAATGTGGAGTGGTGGGGATGATCGCGGTCCCTACAAATGGTATCAGTGCCATGGTTCGGATGTTCCGGCCTGGGTGGACCGTATGTGTGTGATTATAGTGGTGGTGGGATTCCCTCTTGTGTGACTTTGCGGATGGTCTTGGTTTGATGGGAGGATTGTTGGGGTGCAAACCCAATCCCACATCGACAATTGAACAAAGTATTGTCAGGTTTATAAGAGCACACACCCACTTCATTAGTATGAGGCCTTTTGGGAGTTGATCCAAGAGGAAATCCGTGCAGGCTGGGCTCAAAGCGAACAATATCATACTAACGTGGAGTGGTGGGGATGATCGCGGTTCCTTAAAAAAAGAAGGGTTACACCCACAATTCAAGCCTCGCAAATTCTAAGCTCTTATGTAAATTCAAAACCACTCCTGCGACTAGTTAGATTGCTTTTCTTTGGAAGGAGAGATCTATTGAAATTAAATTTGTTTGGGTCCATTAACCTACATGTGTGATGATGAATGTTTAATGGAAGCAACATTTGTCCTTTCAAGTAGTACCGCATTAGTCGTTGGCGTCGGAATAGTCGATACGTGTGGATCCGACGCAAGCCGTGTTAATCTTCTGCTTTAAAAAACCCATCTTCCTAAACTTTATAAAAATGATTTTTTTTTTCTAAAATTTTGGCAAATAAATTATTGTTTAGAAAAAACTGATTTTTTTCCTAAAATTTTGGTAAATAATTTATTATCAATATAAATATATTTGATGGGGTAAATAAAAAAAGAAAGAAAGAAGGTAATAAGATAATTTAGTGATTAGACGTGTATGATATTTTTGCTCCTATAGTTAGTGATTAGACGTAGATATCTCTCAACTCCATTTTATCGTATATATGTCCACATATAAACATTTAATTTAGAGAAATATAATCAAAACTATCTTTTCGCAAAATTTTAACAAAATTGCTGGCTCAAATGGCTTTATAACCTATAGTAAATCCATACATACACGTGGATTAATTTTATCAAAAAAATATGCTGACTACACATTTCACACAAATGTTATTATTTTATTGTTAAAAAAATAAAACTACAAATAAGCATGCTGACTATAAGGGCCGGCCCAAGGGGCGGGTCAGAATGGGTGATCGCCCAAGGGGTGGGTCATAATGGGTGATCGCCCATGACCCATGCCAGTCAGGGGCCCAAATTTATGTCTATTATGGTGTATAACACTTGTATTTTTTACTAATATGAAATATTAGTGTAAAATAATTTAATAAGTAATGTGTTTATATGATGATAAATGTGTTGATTTGATTGTAAGTGATCAATAGCTAAATAGGAGATAAGTTTGAGCTCGAATAATTGAGGCCCAAATTTTAAATTATCTTTACAAGTCTTATAAATTTGTTTTTATTTGGATTTTATCTGTAAATTATAAGATTAAATTTTAGGTTTTCATGTTATTCTATATGTATAATATTTACTCACTATGTCTCATAACATACTATATAATATACATTAAATAGTGGAATATGTTTTGTAAATATGAAAAGTAAAGTAATAACGAAAAGTTGGGTAGTAAATACTAATTGAATTGTTGTTGTTAGTGTAACAAGTAAGTCTCGCTAAATAAATTATTACTATCAAGTTTTCATTTTTAAAGTATAACATCTGCTATGAGAAACCCAAAAGAGAAAAAAGTAACATTTATTATGGGACGGGGAGTATGTTTATAAGGTTCAAAATCTTAAAATCTAATATATTTAATTTTAATCATAATTTTATTTATATATAACAAATAGATTCAAATCATATAAAATCATAATTATTTTTATCTACTTATAGATTATTTTTTTTATTTCTAGATTATTGATTATGGTCTTATAACCTTATATATATATATATATATATATATATATATATATATATATATATATATATATATATATATATATATACATATACATATATGTATATACTCCCTCCGTCCCACGTTAGTTGAGACTTCTTTCCCTTTTGGGCCGTCCCACGTTAGTTGAGACTGCCCAAAATGGCAAAGGAATCTTCACTATTTACCCCACTCATTCTCTCTCCTATTTCACTTTTACACGCACAACATTCTCTCTCCTAACTATTCCTCCCACTCATTCTCTCTCCTATTTAATTCTTCATACTCACAACATTTTCTTTTCACTTTTTCTCTCACTTACTTTTCCTTAATTGGTGTGCCCAAAAGTTAGTCTCAACTAACGTGGGACGGAGGGAGTATATATATATATATATATATATATATATATATATATATATATATATATATATATATTACAATTTTAAATTTTAGTTTTACATAATATCTCTCTCGATTTTCTTTTTCTCTGGATCAAATAAAATAAATAATTTTGTCACACATAATTTCTGTTCATATTTATTGTTTTCATATGGTTATAATACTTCTTTTTTAATTTCGTCTTGCGTAATCGAAAAATATCTTTTAAATTTGAAAACATAGAGGAGTAGTAATTTTTCTAAAATTCCATTGTAATTTTTTATCTATAACATTACCACATCAATTATAAATATTTTCATATTTAATTTACACATATATTCTCAATTCATAAATGTAAGATTAATTTTTTTCTCATTGATTAAAGTGAGAAAAAATATAACTAATAATAAAAATAGAATAAAGTTATAAAAGTTTGAACACTAATGAACATATACACATTAATGCATTTTTTCTCAAATAATACTGTTTTACTTTTTTATTTCCCAAAATGACTTACTGTTCAAAGTTTTGCCCAAATTGTCCCATTTTTTGAAAATCGATACACTGTGTAGCGAGTTTGACTTGGACATGTCAAACTCGCTACACCTTGTAGCGAGTTTTATGTAATTAGGGTTGGCAGTTTGTCATTAATAAGGGCAATTAATAAACAAAACTCGCTACATCGTGTAGCGAGTTTGACATGTCAAAGGCAAACTCGCTACACCATGTAGCGAGTTTCTCTTTAATAAATACCTCGTCTCAGTTTTTCAGATTCATTTATCTTCTTCCTCTCTTCCTCTCTTCCTCTCCTTCCTCGTTCATTCATTCTCTCTCTCTCGTATCCTCCTCGCAACCCTCAATCTTCTCAATCCAAATTCTATTAAACCAAAAAAATGGATTCTAACGAGCATACTTTTTTTTTCCGCGGTGAAGGCTCCTTTTCATCGCGTGTTATTCCTGGTCCCGCCGGTGCCGTAGATTCCGCCATGCACTAGAGAAATCTCGACCGTGAGAACTTATCTTCACAACAAACACCGATCGCAACCCAAGAATATATACGGAGAGCGATTGAAGATCCGGTGAAGGATGAAGCTTTACGAGACGGTCTTTGGCTCTCTGCAATGGAATTTCTCACTGAAGTCGGTACATATTATCCGTTGAGCTCTATCAAGAAGAAATGCCAAACTATTGACAGGGTGGATCAGGTATAATATCAAGATTAATTATAGTTAAATGTGTGTACATTTTGATTGATTTTTTACAATTATGTATGTTCTATTAGGTTGTTGCTGTTATTAAGTCCTGCACACCAAATGGTCTTGGTGATCTCTGGATATCTTTAAAGGTTAGGATATGAGCTTAGTATGCTTTCTATCATGGGTGAAATGTGTTTTGAGTTACTAACTGTGATAAAATTATTAGGATCCTACGGATACCATAGAAGCTTCCATTCATCATAAAGTGACTGAGAGTGAATTTGGAAAAGATATATCTGTCGATTCTGTTCTGATACTTCAGAAGATATGATATATTAATTAGTGAATTTGGAATCATCATTAATACTTTCATCTAATTGTTTGTTTTGAAATATTTAGGTTGTTGTTTGGCACCCCATCCCATCACGATCAACACGTTATCTTAACATCACACTCCCTAATGTGTTCAAGGTACATATTTTCTTATTTTTGCTGAATTGTTGGAATCATATAGTAAATAATGTTCAACTCATTTGTTTTGCAGGTATTTCCTAAGAATGATGAAGTTAATCTGGCTGAATTCTAAGCCCGTTTTGTTTACTTGAATTTCCTAAATGATTAAATTAATTAATGTAAGATTTCCTACGTGACCGGGATGTGGTCACTAACTTGATTATATATATTTTGATGCTATTTTAGTTTTTAAAAATTATTTGGTACATTTTGTGTTTGATTTCGTTGCAATTTTTTCTGTCATCATTAATTTTAATACATGTAAAAAAAAAAATTGATGTTTGTACGAAGGTATTTTGAGCAATAATTTGAAGTTAATTTAATTATCCAAATTAAAATTTAAAAGTTGTTACTGATACACCATTATATGTACTACAACAATTTTTAGATAGTCATTATGATAACTAAATTAACCTATATTTATTGCTCAAAATACCTTCGCGAACGAAAAAAAAATGGAAATAAGAAATGTTGAATCGAATGAAATTACTGGAGGGACAATCTCTGGCTTAAACTCGCTACACGGTGTAGCGAGTTTCATTAAAGTTGAAATTGCTACACGGTGTAGCGAGTTTAATTCAACTTTAATGAAACTCGCTACACGGTGTAGCGAGTTTAAGTCAGAGAAGACGCTTTCCAGCTACTAAGTTCAGTTTGGTGCCCAGTTTTTTCCCTAATTCCCTACTTCGACGTTCTGCGAAGTCCGGACGATCTAGATCAAGACGCTTCCGTAATTTTATGGACTTTCAAGCAGATAAACGGAAGACTCTGTGTTCATCATGCCATCAAGAAGGGCACAATCGTCGTAGATGCCCGAACATTAGGGAGTAGCAAAATATTTTTCATGTAATTTATGTTTGGTTTGAATTGGATTCAGTTTTAGTTGCAGTTTCATTTTATGTAATTTTCATTAAACTTGAATAGTTGATGTAATTTGGAGTGATTTCGTAATAAATTCATGTGTTTGGTGCATATTTATTCTTTTTATCCGTTGTAGTTTTAATTTTGATTTTTGATTGAATTTTAACCAATTTTTAAAAATTACTTTAGTTATTTTTATGAATATTTAAAAATTATAATTAATATTATTTGTAGTGGTATATCAATAATAATTGTATTTTCATTATACTAATTAATTAAATTATTTAACAAAATTCACTAAAAAAGAAAAGAAAAAGAGGTTAATGAACAAATCCAATGAAATTGGGCCAAGAAAGAAAAGTCAGAAAAAATTCGAAGTGAACTCGCTACACGGTGTAGCGATTTCACTAAAATCGCTACACGGTGTAGCAATTTCACCAATGCAAGCAGTCGCATGATGTGGCCTCCTGAGATGTCGAACAAAAAAACAAAATGGGGGAATGGATGTGGTCACATGAGGTGACCTCTTGCAATGTCGAGAGCAGAAGCAAAAAAAAAAAAGTTCAAGTAAACTCGCTACATGGTGTAGCGATTTCACTAAACTCGCTACACGGTGTAGCAAATTTAGTGAAATCGCTACACCGTGTAGCGAGTTCACATGAACAGAAGCCCACAGCAGTAGCAGTCTTCAGCAATCCCACTTGCAAAGAGCAAACAACCAAACCAAAACCTGATGCAAACAACAGACCATCAAACCAAACAACCTGCTGTAAACAACCAAATCAAACATAACAAACATAAAACATCCAAATAACACTAAACATGTACAATATCCAAAAAAAAACTTAACCTTTACAATATACCATAACAACCAAATCAAACCAAAACCAAACCAAATAACATATACATCTACATAAATGTGTAGAAAGTGTAAAAAAAAACTAAAATGTGAATATCCAAATAAATACTAAAAAAATCATAGTTTCAGTTATTACAAATAAAAACATCAAAATAAAAACTAAACTAATAGTACAAAGTTTCATTACATCCTAATAAAAAAAATGAACTCGCTACCTCCTATCATAGAAAGACGGGGTGTACTTACTCGTCGGATTTCGCTGCCAAGACCCTCTTCTAATCATCTCTTCCTCCTGTTGAGCAGGGGTAGTCTCAGTCGGATCTGAGAAGGGGTGGAACCCTGCTTGTGATGTAGAAGAAGGAGCCCTAAAGCCACTTCCACTCGTATATAGTCCGAAGCCCATAGTGGATGATCCAGGGGAAGGGTCTGCCTGGGCACTCCACCCACTCCCCCTCCCATCCCCACTTCCACTCCCCTAGTCACCCCCACTCCCATCCCCCCGGCACCCCCACTCCCATTCCCCCAGCCACCCCCACTCCCACTCCCCCGGCACCCCCACTCCCACTCCCCCAGCTACCCCCACTTCCACTCGGCCAACCACCCCCACTCCTTCAGCCACCCCCACCCCCCACTGTGACTGTGACTACCATTCATAATGTCCATAAACCTGGGTCTGGGTCTGCGCTTGAGGCTCTTGCTAAGGGTCGGGATCTGGCTCATCGTGCAAGTCCATTTGGGGTGGTGGTTGTGCCTGTCCACGACGTCTAACCCGACGTTGTCGAGGTTGTTCTACCCCCTGTGCGCGATCTACCGGTGGGGGAGGTGTAGCAGACTGAAGGCGTTGGAGCTCCCTAACTCTCGTGAACCCGTGTGTAATAGTAGCCCGCATTTCAACTTGTTGGAGATGCTCATCCATCTCATTGACGACATGTAAACGCTGAAGGGTCTGCACCTGTTTTTATATCAAAAATATATATAAGCAAGGTTCTAAAAATCGCTAGGCGACGCCTAGGCGGCGAGGCCGGGCCTAGCGCCTAGAGCGCCTAGGCGGGGCCGAGGCGGGGCCTAGGCGGGGCCTAGGCGGGGCCGCGAATTTACACACATTTTTATATATATTCCATAGTTTTTGTCCATAGTGACAAATTCAAGAGGATAAATGTATAAATCTTGAACAACTCAACTATGGGTCAGGGCATTTCGGTCATTGAACCATAACATTAGAAGACGGCGTCATTTCTCAAAACCCTAACATAAAGTATATAAAGTCTGGAAAAAACCCTACTGAAAAGAAATCCTAAAACTGCAAAATTACGAAAAGGTCCAAAACAATGAAAAAACGGATAAAAACTTCAGAAGGCCGTTTGAGGCCCTTAGAAGCGTTTTTTGGCCTATTTATGGGCCGCTCAGAGGGCAAAGCCCATGACTTTTGTTCCTCTCGAAAAGACGGTCGTTTTGATATGCTGTGCGTCCCGTAACTCCTCCGAAATCAAAAGTTACACCCGTTACGGTCGAACGCATCTAAAAACTCGAACGCCAACTCTTCGACCGCCTAGACCGCCCAATCCCGCCTAGGCCCCGCCTAGCCCCGCCTAGTCCCGCCTAATCCCGCCCAGCCCGCCCAGCCGCCTAGACCGCCCAGCCCGCCTAGCCCCACCTAGCCCGCCTAGCGCCTAATTTCCCCGCCTAGCGCCCAGGCGCCGCCTAGACCGATTTTTAGAACACTGTATATAAGTACGAGAGACATAAGTTAATAATTAATGTTTTGTTAAAAAAAACTAGAAATAATAACTTGAAAAATGTAAAAACTTACCATAAACTCTAAGGCAGGGGCAGCCGTCTGGTATCCAGCCTCCTCTATATGAGTGAGGTTCTGCACAAACTTACACGTTATGCTCCGATACCATATCATATATGGATCGGTGTAACGCATATCGTGAATGACGTAGATCCCGGAAACCAGATATTGGTGTCGCTGTTCCCAGTGTGCAATATGTTGTTGATGGCGGACGCTCCAATTCACGGTATTGTTTCCCCGCCGATCATAATTGTGCAACTCCGGGCTAGTGTTGCACAGTGCTGGAACCCACTGCATCAGGCCAAACTGCCTCATAACGCGATCAGGCAGATGCTACTCGATCCTCTCATAGCATACGAGAGGGACCTTCGCCAACCATACGTCCTCACCATGAGTGCAGTAGGGCGGAGCGTATCTCCCTGCATAAGGCTGCCACACAACCTGATCCTCGTTTAGCTGGGCCAGCTAATCCCGATAGCCTCGCAGGCTATGTGCAGTAACCTCCATCAGATTCAGCGATGCCTGGATCCAGCTGAAATTTCATAAACAGAATAATTATAAGAATTAGTTAAAAAAAAACCAATAACGAAGAGAAAATAACGTATGATATATGTATACCTGCATCCGAGGGGTATGAGCACGTAGTCCGGATCTCTGAATCGACTACGGATCTGCGGTCTCACACATCTCAACCGCTCCCAAGCCCAAATCTATATCAATTAAATATATATCAAATACTATAAATAATGCCGCTAATTTGAAATCAAACTTAAAAACAACAACATAATGAACATTAAAATGAGATAAACATACCTGTAGAACGTTGAGAAATCCTTCGCACTGTCTCGTCCGAGGGTCAGTCGCACTACACAGCTCTCGATATAGGAAAGCGAGCGACGCACTCCCTCAACTGTACTGGCTGACCCTGGAAATATCCGCAAGCAGAGGGAGATAACATAACTTAACCTTGTTGTTCGTACGATCAGGCATGACCGTAGAACCCAAGGCGAGCATGATACATGCCCGTATGTACTCATCCACAATCTCTAGAGCAGTATCCCCGGCGAGGTCATGGAAATGTGGGAAATGGTTCGTAATCCACCTGAGCTTCAGACTACTCCCATCCATATCTCCGGGATCAGAGACATCTAAAACTCCCCGGCAGTAGCCCGCCAGTCAACACGTGCTGGGAACCCAGCATCAGTAACAACATCCCCATCAATCGGCAACCCGCAAATCATGCCGATATTCTCTAGGGTGATCGTCATCTCACCAACCGGAAGGTGGAATGTATGGTCTCCGGACGCCATCTCTCGATCAAAGCCTCCAGCAACCCATAATCATACTGTACTCTCCCTATATAGTGAACTCCACTAAAGCCGCACTCCGCCAGTCTGGCCAATATCCTAGGAGCTAATACGACCGGCAAGGTGGCACCACGACAAAATTGGAGGGGACTAGCTGTGAGGACCCCGACCCGGAACCTACACGTGTCCCGAGTTGGAGCGTCCTCAAACTAACCCGAAAACACTAAACTTTTAAAACTTTACTTTGACTTTCAAACATAAACATTAATAATATAACATTTTAAAAGAACTCCACTCAACTCGAGGAGATAACTAACTTCGAAAACGATCAACTGTTTAGTTACAAAAGATATTGGTTTTTAACGTAGAAAGATAAAGTTTATAATTACAAACGCCCAAAAGGAATTATGACAAAATAATTTCTACGCCAACCTAACGTACCCCGACAATATCCCAAAATGCTCACAGCCAAACTCCTTTCCGTCCTTACTTGGGCGGTCCTCCTGTCTCGGGATCTAAAACAAGAAGGGAGAGGGGTGAGAATAAATCTCAAAGCAAGCTATTATGGATGCAAAGCAATATGCCAAATAAATGCAACATATAACAAGTCACACATAACACATTGGGAAAGCTATAAACACATTCCATTACCTTGGTTTACCTTTTCCCTTCTGAACAGTAGTCGTACAACATTGGGTATAATAATACTCCAATTTACAGTGAGCTGCTTAAGCAATACTCACGTCTTAAAAGACCCGTTTTTCAGGGAACCAAATAAGACAGTAGCAACTCGTAAGGCTTTTGGCTCAATACATGACGCTATAACCCCAACCCGTGGCCACAGGAGGGGACGGTCACAGATATAACATAATCCGATCACATTAGGTCACACTTCCATAATTGATCGTATTCTGTTATACCCCCAACGTCAACTGACTCACACATATCAAGCACGTAATAGATACTTGAATAAAATCCACAAAAAGGGATAAACAATAGCCACATGGTAATATATACTCATGCCCAACAATATCAAAGTGTAACAATTTATGAATACACTAAACAATATCAACAACAATATATATAACATCAAGTAAGGAAATGAGGGATCATAAACCTACCCTACAAATTCCATATACAAGGATACAAGACCTAAATGAAGGTTCAAGTTCAATTACTAAGTGGGAGTCACCCTTTTTAAGTGGCCAAACAACTTGCCAAACGATCCTTGTTTAAATTAAGAAAAACTGGTTCAGGGTCTTGGGCGACCGCCCTTACACTTGGGCGACCGCCAAGTGGACCTCAAGTGAAATTATGGTTTCTGCCCTCTTGGGCGACCGCCGCTTAACCACTTGGGGCGACCGCCCAAGTGGCTTTCCAAGGCACCAATATCTCCCGCCAAAGGCGGCCGGCCGCCCACTCGGGCGACCGCCCAAGCTCCTGCCCCAAATTCGCATTTTTAACCCTTTTACCCTAGTTCTTCCTTCCCTCTACCAAGGCTTAGTTCAAGAACACCAAATGACACATAAATCTTGTCAAGTCCCAAACAAACATGTAAACTCCAAAATAAATTAACCCTAGGTTATTTACTACTACCATTTCTACCCATTTCAACCTTTTAAATGATCTTCCTTAACCCTAGCTTCAATAATTCCATTTTCCCAACATTTAACTCTCCTAAAGTTTCCAAAGCAAGAACCAAGCATCACAAGAACAAGAAGAACATCAAGGAGAGTATGAACAATTAAAAGAAGGGAAGTCATAACAACTTACTTGAATTTTATAAGGAAAGATTGGTCTTGATGGGTTCCTCTAGGTGATTCAACTTCAATGGTGCTCTAAAACTTGATTTTTGGTGAAGGAAGTCTTGACTTCAAAGCTTGGGGGGGTGGAAGCTTCAATGGAGGTCTCTCTATGCTTTCTCTAGGATAAATTAGGATGAATGAAGGAGAAGGAGGGGAAGGGAGTAAGAGGAGTGAGGGAGGGAGGACACTTGGCAACCTAGGAAGGAGCAAGACATTTGGCCCCCCTCCAAAATATCTAAAAACCAAGGCTTTCATTTAGAATTAAGATTAACCTTTACCCAATTAAATCATCCTACTCAATTAACCTTCTTGCACTATTTATCAATTTATTAAATTTCCATTTTTATTATTTTCCCTAGTTTCTTTATTTAATGTCCAATAAATTCTTATAAGATCCTAAATTTACTTTTCACCCAATTTATCTTAATTTATAATTTTAAAGACATAATTGAACACATAAAGCTAGCATGAATATTAAAAGCATATAATTAAATATTAAAAATGAGTGCCTAGGGTTGGGGTCGTCACACTCACTCCCCCTTAAAGAAAATTCGACCCGAATTTTAAAAGGAAACTTACTTGAATTTTCAAACAACCACGGGTATTTCGCCCTCATCTCCGACTCTAGCTCCCACGTTGCTTCCTCGACGGTATGGTTCTTCCAAAGGACTTTTACTATCGGAATACTCTTAGTTCTCAACTCCTTAACTTGAAATTCTAGGACTCTTAATGGCTCTTCAACATAAGACATGTCCGCTTGGACATCATCGGGAGGAGAGCTCAAAACATGGGAGGGGTCATGACAATACTTCCTCAACATCGAAACATGGAAGACATCATGGAGTAAAGAAAAAGACGGAGGCAACGCTAACCAGTAAGCCAATTCTCCTATCTTCTCTAGAATCTCAAACGGACCTACAAACCTCGGAGCCAACTTACCCTTATTACCGAACCTTTTAATCCCCGTCCTCGGAGAGACCTTCAAGAACACAAAGTCACCAACCCGAAAAGATAAATCCCGTCTTCTATTGTCGGCGTAGCTTTTCTGTCTACTCTGAGCCGTCTTCAATCTATCCCGAATCACCTTGATCTTCTCCGTAGAATCTCTAACCAAGTCCGGACCCCAAAGTCTCGCTTCACCAACCTCGTCCCAACACATCGGAGATCGACACTTCCTACCATACAACGCTTCATACGGAGCCATCTCAATACTAGACTGATAACTGTTGTTGTAGGCAAACTCAACTAACGGTAGATGATCCTCCCAAGATAATTGGAAATCCATCACACAAGCTCGTAACATATCCTCAAGTATTCGAATAGTTCTCTCGGACCGGCCAGCTTCGGTTTGAGGATGAAACGCGGTACTAAAACACAACTTAGAACCCAATGCTTCATGCAATGCTCTCCAAAATCTAGATGTAAACCTCGGATCTCTCGAGACACAATACTAACTAGGAACCCCGTGAAGTCTCACAATCTCCTTCAAATACATCCGGGCTAACTTCTCTGACGAAAACTTAGTTGACACCTAAGAAAATGAGCCGACTTCGTCAATCTATCCACAATAACCCAAATAGCATCCATCTTCTTCGCGGTAAGAGGTAGACCCGAAACAAAATCCATCGAGATCCCTTCCCATTTCCACTCCGGAATATCCAATGGTTGAAGTAGTCCCGCCGGTCTCTGATGCTCGGCCTTGATTTGTTGACAAGTCAAACACTTAGAAACATAATCCGCTATTTCCCTCTTCATACCATTCCACCAATACCCACGCTTCAAGTCTTGATACATTTTGGTACTTCCCGGATGAATCGCAAACTTGGACTTATGGCCATCCTCTAAAACACGCTTCTTGATTTCCGGCGATGACGGAACGCAAATTCTCCCTTGGAAAGTTAAAATCCCATCTCTATTCAAAGCAAACTCCCCGGTTTTCCCATCTTGCACTTGATCTAAAATCTTCTTCAACTCCGGATCACCTTGTTGAGCTTCCTTCAAATCCCCATACAAAGTCGGAACGGCTCTAACATTCGCAATAATTACTTCACTCTTCAATTCTCGGGAACCCAAAGTCAGCCATATACGCCTTTCGGCTAATCGCATCGGCCACCACATTGGCCTTCCCCGGATGATAAGAAATTATACAATCGAAATCTTTCAAAAACTCAAGCCATCTCCTTTGTCGGTTGTTCAACTCCTTTTGGGTAAATAGGTACTTCAAACTCTTATGATCGGTGAAAATCTCAAACTTCGCCCCATAAAGGTAGTGCTTCCACTTATGCAACGCAAATACAATCGCCGCCAATTCCATATCATGAGTAGGGTAATTCTGTTCCGCCGGTGATAACTTCCTAGAGGCATACGCAATAACCTTCCCATTTTACATCAATACACATCCCAAACCCGCCTTCGAGGCATCACTATAGATCACAAAATTCTCACAACCATCCGGAAGGGTAAGAATAGGAGCCGTTGTCAATCTCTTCTTCAATTCATCAAAGCTTGCTTCACACTTGGAATCCCATACAAACGATACATCTTTCCGAGTCAACCTAGTCAACGGAGTCGCAATCCGAGAAAACCCCTCAATGAACCTCCGATAATACCCCGCCAAACCAAGAAAACTACGGACCTCGGTCACAGTCGAAGGTTGCTTCCAATTAACCACGGCCTCAATCTTTGAAGGATCAACGGAAATTCCCGAACTCGACACAACATGCCCCAAGAAAGAAATCTGCTCAAGCCAAAACTCGCACTTACTGAACTTAGCATACAACTGCTTCTCACGAAGAACGGACAAGACAATCCTCAAATGGTTCTCATGCTCTTCCCGGGACTTAGAATACACAAGAATATCATCAATAAAGACCACCACAAAACTATCAAGATAAGGCTTGAAAACACGGTTCATCATGTCCATAAATACTACTGAGCATTAGTTAACCCAAACGGCATCACAACAAACTCATAATGACCATATCTAGTTCGAAAAGCTGTCTTAGCAACATCATCCGGTCTAATCTTCAACTGATGGTATCCGCTTCTCAAATCAAGCTTTGAGTAGATAACGGAACCTTGGAGTTGGTCAAACAAATCATCTATATGCGGAAGAGGATACTTATTCTTAATGGTGGCTTGGTTCAACAAACGATAGTCAATGCACAATCGTAAGGTACCATCCTTCTTCATAACAAATAAGACCGGTGCTCCCCACGGTCACACACTAGGAGGAATAAAACCTCGGTCTAACAATGCTTGCAATTGGACCTTCAACTCTTTTAACTCGGTCGGAGCCATTCTATAGGGTGCTTTAGAGATAGGTGTGGTACCGGGCACTAAGTCAATACAAAACTCTATCTCACGATCCGGAGGCATAGAGTACTCGCTAGAAAACACATCACTAAATTCATTAACAACCTAACATGAGCTAACTCGGGAGACTTCTTATTGGAATCTACCACATAAGCCAAGTAACCCGTACACCCCTTAGATAGCATCTTCCTAGCCTTTAAAGCAGAGATAACATGTAAACCGAACATAGATCTATCCGCATCAAATACAAAAGTAGGCATATCAGGCATAGCAAATGAGAATCGCTTTCTACGACAGTCTACCATAGCATGACACTGACTCAACCAATCCATCCCAAGGATCACATCAAAATCACGGATTGGTAACTCGACCAAATCCACCGGCAATACATGCCCACATATAGTCACATCACAACCACGATATATCAAAGAAGATTCAAGGCTCTCTCCCATAGGAGTAGAGACCTCCAACACATAAGGCATAGATTCAGGCAAGATGTGCAATGAGAATGCAAAATGAGATGCTACAAATGAATGGGAAGACCCGGGATCTATAAGAATGTGGGCCTTAACTCCTGAGACAGGAACTATACCTCTAATGACGGCATTATGATCGACCTCTCCTCGACCCAAAGCAAACACACGACCTTGGACTCTATCCTTAGGTTTCCCATCAACATCTCTCTTCACACCACTACCTTGTCCTCCAAAACCGGTACCCGAAGCTTGCTTATTCTGTAACTTGGGGCAATTCCTCCTAAAATGGCCTGCCGACCCACACTCCAAACACTTTCCTTGTTTGCTCCAACACTTGTCCTCCGAATGCCCTAGTTTCTTGCAAAACCCACATGTTGTCCCAAACTGACCGGAAGTCGCACGATTTGCCTGAGCCGCCACATGACCTCCTCGATTCGCTCCCGAGTAAATGTCCCTGGCCGCACCCTATTCTCGTCCCGAACCTTGACCTTGGAACCTATTTCTGTTTCCACCTTCATTTCTACCACGATGCTCCTCTATGTCATTCTCAATCCGATACGCCATATTCACCGCCGCTGGAAGTTGGCGAAGTTATGCGTCAACAACTGCTTCCGGAACTCAACCCTTAAACCTTTCACAAACCGGTAGACTCTCCTCTCCTCATCTGGCACCAAATGAGGACAATATCGGGCCAACTCTGTGAACTTTGCTGAATACTGCTCTATCGTCATGGTCCCTTGCTCCAGCTTTAAACTCGCCTTCCTTCTTATCTCTAGTAACCATTGGCACGAAGTGATCCCGAACTTGCGGGTGAAGTTCTCCCAAGTCTGCGGTGTCAAATCCCGGTCCCAACCATCCTTCACTACTCGCCACCAAGCTCGCCGGTCCCTCCAACTTGAAAACGGCACATCTCACCTTCTCCGCATCCGAACTCTCCATAGCTGCGAAAATCTTATTCATAGCCTCAAGCCACCTCTCAGCCTTCGTCGGATCCGGATCTCCGTTGAAGCTAGGAGGAGACATCTTCACGAACTTCTCTAGACCATGCTGCCCTTGTCTGCCTTCTTGCTGTTGCCTACCCTGATTCAAATTCTGAGTTGCCATATGCTGAAGAAACCCTCGGAACATATCCATCATCTCGGCATTCGGATTACCAACACCACCCAAACCCAGATTCTGATCACCATCATTTCCCGCCATAACAACAAACTCCTGCATTAAACACTCGACGTCAGTTATCACACACTCTCACTCGCCTAGACTCTACCCGAGAATTCTAACCGAGCTCTGATACCAACTGTGAGGACCCCGACCCGGAACCTACACGTGTCCCGAGTTGGAGCGTCCTCAAACTAACCCGAAAACACTAAACTTTTAAAACTTTACTTTGACTTTCAAACATAAACATTAATAATATAACATTTTAAAAGAACTCCACTCAACTCCACATCGGAGGAGGAGATAACTAACTTCGAAAACGATCAACTGTTTAGTTACAAAAGATATTGGTTTTTAACGTAGAAAGATAAAGTTTATAATTACAAACGCCCAAAAGGAATTATGACAAAATAATTTCTACGACAACCTAACGTACAACGACAATATCCCAAAATGCTCACAGCCAAACTCCTTTCCGTCCTTACTTGGGCGGTCCTCCTGTCTCGGGATCTAAAACAAGAAGGGAGAGGGGTGAGAATAAATCTCGGCAAGCTATTATGGATGCAAAGCAATATGCCAAATAAATGCAACATATAACAAGTCACACATAACACATTGGGAAAGCTATAAACACATTCCATTACCTTGGTTTACCTTTTCCCGTCTGAACAGTAGTCGTACAACATTGGGTATAATAATACTCCAATTTACAGTGAGCTGCTTAAGCAATACTCACGTCTTAAAAGACCCGTTTTTCAGTGGAACCAAATAAGACAAGAGCAACTCTGTAAGGCTTTTGGCTCAATTCGACGCTATAACCCCAACCCGTGGCCACAGAGGGGCCGGTCACAGATATAACATAATCCGATCACATTAGGTCACACTTCCATAATTGATCGTATTCTGTTATACCCCCAACGTCAGCTGACTCACACATATCAAGCACGTAATAGATACTTGAATAAAATCCACAAAAAGGGATAAACAATAGCCACATGGTAATATATACTCATGCCCAACAATATCAAAGTGTAACAATTTATGAATACACTAAACAATATCAACAACAATATATATAACATCAAGTAAGGAAATGAGGGATCATAAACCTACCCTACAAATTCCATATACAAGGATACAAGACCTAAATGAAGGTTCAAGTTCAATTACTAAGTGGGAGTCACCCTTTTTAAGTGGCCAAACAACTTGCCAAACGATCCTTGTTTAAATTAAGAAAAACTGGTTCAGGGTCTTGGGCGACCGCCCTTACACTTGGGCGACCGCCCAAGTGGACCTCAAGTGAAATTATGGTTTCTGCCCTCTTGGGCGACCGCCCTTAACCACTTGGGCGACCGCCCAAGTGGCTTTCCAAGGCACCAATATCTCCTGCCAGCATGGGCGGCCGCTCAGCCCCCCTTGGGCGACCGCCCAAGCTCCTGCCAGCCCAAATTCAGATTTTTAACCCCTTTTACCCTAGTTCTTCCTTCCCTCTACCAAGGCTTAGTTCAAGAACACCAAATGACACATAAATCTTGTCAAGTCCCAAACAAACATGTAAACTCCAAAATAAATTAACCCTAGGTTATTTACTACTACCATTTCTACCCATTTCAACCTTTTAAATGATCTTCCTTAACCCTAGCTTCAATAATTCCATTTTCCCAACATTTAACTCTCCTAAAGTTTCCAAAGCAAGAACCAAGCATCACAAGAACAAGAAGAACATCAAGGAGAGTATGAACAATTAAAAGAAGGGAAGTCATAACAACTTACTTGAATTTTATAAGGAAAGATTGGTCTTGATGGGTTCCTCTAGGTGATTCAACTTCAATGGTGCTCTAAAACTTGATTTTTGGTGAAGGAAGTCTTGACTTCAAAGCTTGGGGGGGTGGAAGCTTCAATGGAGGTCTCTCTATGCTTTCTCTAGGATAAATTAGGATGAATGAAGGAGAAGGAGGGGAAGGGAGTAAGAGGAGTGAGGGAGGGAGGACACTTGGCAACCTAGGAAGGAGCAAGACATTTGGCCCCCCTCCAAAATATCTAAAAATCAAGGCTTTCATTTAGAATTAAGATTAACCTTTACCCAATTAAATCATCCTACTCAATTAACCTCCTTGCACTATTTATCAATTTATTAAATTTCCATTTTTATTATTTTTCCTAGTTTCTTTATTTAATGTCCAATAAATTCTTATAAGATCCTAAATTTACTTTTCACCCAATTTATCTTAATTTAGAATTTTAAAGACATAATTGAACACATAAAGCTAGCATGAATATTAAAAGCATATAATTAAATATTAAAAATGAGTGCCTAGGGTTGGGGTCGTCACACTAGCAACCTCCACCCCGGCCCAAATAAACCGAGCTCTATATTCCTCATGTCGGGTCAGAACAGAGGCATCGATAGGCCCGGGATCAATGAAGGCATCCATCTATTTATTTCAATATAAAGGTTGGTAATTACTAATCATATTTTTGTAAACTGTGTTTCTTCTATATTCATTATTTTTTACATAGTACAAGTATTGCTACGTCAGTAAAATTTAACTTTTTTGAATAGTCATTATTTCCTAAATACTTTATAGGTACGCGGTTATTGTTCTACGGGGCAATGAAATAAATAAAAGAATACAAAAGTGTAATTACTAGTACGTGACATTGTAATCCAAATTTATTTACACTTCCAAGAAGTGCCTGTGGGGAAGGTCTTGATTTCCAGCATATATACTAAGTAATACTTCAAGAGTAATTCTCACAAATCATTTTATCTCAATTAATTAATCAAGTTTGGAAATATTTTAATCATAAGACCTTAATTTGTATTATCCTTTTTTTATTTGAATAATTAATAATGTAAGGATCATTTTATCAACTCATGTTAATCCAGATAAAATTTATTAATGGGTTCGAATTGTATTATCTTTGTATCTAACTAAACTATCATAAAAATGATTTACAATCATCTCAACAATAAAATATTAATTATATTCACTTTGATTAAACTATGATAATATGATGAATTTTAATTAATATTCTAAAAACTAATGTCATTACATTTTATAATTTGTTAATGATAGCATTTTTATTGTGTATCAATTAATATTTCTAGAAATTTATATGTATAAACATATTTTCAAAATTTTAATTTAAGTTTTCATAAATTCATGCATTTAAATAAAAAAATAATCTCCATCCAGTACAACTATAATTACTATTATTATTATTTATTTATTTTTGTAAGGTTTAATTTTCTTCTATTTTTTCTCCAAATCATGCTAAAACAATTTAATTATTTATATGCAAAATATAAAATGCATCATATATATTTATTATAGGAATTAATAACTGATGTCATCAAAAAAAAATTCTAAATTGCAAGTAAACTAATAAACATTAATTATTATCTCAAAATTTCGAATTGGAACACAAATTAGTCACATATTTGAGACTAATTTGTGTAAATTTTTACAATGTCATAAAAAAAAAATCCTAAATTGTAAGCAAATAATTAATAAAATCAAAGCTAAAATTCAACACAATACAAAAATTTAAACTTACAATTAAGAAAAAGGTTGAATTTTCACTTGGCAAAATCAAAGGTTGGCTGTTTCTTCTTCTTCTTCTTCTATCGCTATGAAGTTGAAGTTAGGTTTTTGTTTTTTTTTTTGATTGAAGACGTAAACTGGAAGGGGAAAAGGGTTTTAAATAACTCGCTACACGGTGTAGCGAGTTTGACTTGGGCAGATCAAACTCGCTACACAGTGTAGCGAGTTATGCTTAATTAATTGTCCTAATTAAATTTCAAACCATCAATCTTAATTGCATGGAACTTGCTACACGGTGTAGCGAGCTTGACCTGCCCAAGTCAAACTCGCTACACGGTGTAGCGAGTTTCAAAAAATGGGACAGTTTGGGCAAAACTTTGAACAGTAAGACATTTTGAAAAATAAAAATTTTAAATAGTATTATTTGAGAAAAAAATTCCACATTAACATATTATACTATAATATTATTTTTAATGATATATAGATACATGATTATAGCTATATAAAGTAATTAATGTCCATTTCACACGTACACATGAATTAATTTTGCTAAAAAAAAACGATAAAAATTAGGACGGAGGGATTGTAAGGGTTGAATGTGACAATCAAACTTGTTTTTTTTATTAGCATATTAATCAAACGTTATATTTATTTATATCTTGCTTACACCATTATAAAACTACATCAAATCTATGTTTATATTTAAAGAAAAACTTAAATAACTGGCGATGTATACACGATTACTAACTTTCAAGGTTTTTTTTTTTTTTTTTAATGATCAAAATATACAACGTATTTTCAGGATTTTTACAATTAATACAATGTATTATCTGGTGACATTTTAATACAACATATTTTATCACTTCGTTATAAATAATGCAATTTACGTAATATCTTCATTCAATGTATTTTCTAATTTTGACTCAAATAATGCAATCAAATTACACTATTTGTAACAAGATTAGAAAATATAATGCATTATTTTGTCAATAAATAGTACACTATATTTATTGAAATTGAAAGTATAATAAATTATATAAGTTGATAATTATTATTTATATTTTTAGTCTTATAGTTCGAAATCTATACTCCCTCCGTCCCACGATAATCTGTAAAAAGACATTTTTTGGGCGTTCCAAAATAATCTGCACTTTCCCAAAATGGAAATGAGACCCACTTCTCTCTACTCACAACCATTATCCACTTACTCCACTTTCTCTCTCCTACCCAACCATCTACACTCACAACACATCACCTTTTTCACCTTTTACCTTAATTTCCTTGTCAAGCAAAATAGTGCACATTATCCCGGGACGGAGGGAGTATATGAAGAAGATCTTGCTGAATTTCAGAAGTAGCAAGCTGTCCCGATCATATCCATGGTTTTTTTTTTTTCTAAAGGTCCCAATCATATCCATGGCCACACCATAAGTGATCAAATCTTTGAAGATAAATTAATTTTGTCTTCTCAAAAATATTATTGGTCTTCAATGTTTTTTATCATGTTTGAAAAGAGTTATTCTTTGTTTTCATTTGGTAAGTCTTGTCCACATGCCTAGAGTATGACTCACTACAAGGAAACCCTAAAATAGAGACGGAAAAGTAATAAAGACATACTCGTATAATATCAGTATCTAATTTGACGACATATTAAAAACATATCGAAAATTTTTGTAACAAAATAGCTACAAAACACATGCGTCGCTAATTAAGCGACAACATATAAACAAAATGTGTTATATCTCTAAAATAGCGACAGAGAATAGAGACAAAAATTTGATATGTAGCAAAATATAGAGAAAGGAAATGGATATTTAGCTAAATTCAGAGACATATGTTGAATTTGTATCTAAATTAGATACATATAATGAAGTTGTAGCTAAATTAGAGATATATTTTGAATCTATAGCTAAATTTAGAGATAAATGTTGAATCTGTAGCTAAATTTAGAGACTGTAGCTAAATTTAGAGACATATT
Organism: Adenophora triphylla var. japonica; assembly: GCA_022495995.1. Taxonomy (NCBI): domain Eukaryota; kingdom Viridiplantae; phylum Streptophyta; class Magnoliopsida; order Asterales; family Campanulaceae; genus Adenophora; species Adenophora triphylla. Next base: position 168,038 of record JAFEMH010003143.1, read on the forward strand.
GAATACTCCTTCCGTCCCGGTCGAAGCGTCACTTTTTATCAAAAATGGCGTCCCGTTTATAGCGTCACCCTTTCCTAAAAAGAAAACTTTTATTAATATTTTATTATCCCATCCACTATTCCCTCCACTAATTCTCTCTCCTCTACACTCACAACACTTTTAAAATTCACTATTTCCTCCACTAATTCTCTCTCCTATTTTTAAATTACACTCGCAACATTTTTTCTTCCCACACTTTTCCTTAATTTGCGCGCCACCCCTAAAAGGGTGACGCTTCTACCGGGACGGAGGGAGTATTTAACTAAATTAGAGACATACTCCCTCCGTCCCGGTTCAAGGTTCACACTTTTTTCAAATCACGCAAATTAAGGAAATAGGTGGGAAGAAAAAATGTTGTGAGTGTAATTTGAAAATAGGAGAGAGAATGAGTGGAGGAAATAGTAAATTTGAAAAGTGTTGTGAGTATAATAGTGAAATAGGAGAGAGAATTAATGGGTGGAATAGTAAAGATTCTTTGTCATTTTAGAAAAGGTGAAACTTTTAACGGGACATCCATTTTAGCAAAAAGTGAAGCTTGAAATGGGACGGAGGGAGTATGCTGAAGTTGTAGCTAAATTAGAGACAGATGTTGAATTTATAGCTAAATTTTAAAGACATATGTTGAATTTGTAGCTAAATTAGAGACATGTATTGAATTTGTAGCTAAATTAGAAACATGTGTTGAATATGTAGCTAAATTTTAGAGCCAGAATTTAAATATGTACCTAATTTTAGAGACATATATTGAATTTAAATTTTAGAGACAGATGTGAATCTGTAGCTAAATTTTAGACACAAATATTGAATTTATGGCTAAATTAGAGAAATATGTTGAAACTGTAAATTTCCAGAAATATGTGAATTTGTAGCTAAATTTAAAGACAAATGTTGAATTTGTCGCTAAATTAGAGACATATATTGAATCTGTAGCTAAAATAGAATTTTTTTTTTTTTTTGCATGATAAAAATTGTTTAAGAATTTTTTTATTACTGTTTTTTTTTAATAAAAAGTTATATAAAAATTAAACAAAACAAAGTAAATAAAAGAAAAGAAAAGAGGGACAGACGCTACCCTTTTAAAAAATCATTATTTTTTATTGCATAAAAAAAATTATTTTATACATTTTTATTACTGAAAATATTTATAAAAATATATATAAAATTGTTAGAAAAAAATTAAACAAATGAAAGTATATATAAGAGAAAATTCCTTTAAATTTTATTAATTATCGAGAAACAACCAAATGTTAAATCTTTAGCTAAATTTAGTGTTTAAGGTATTAATGAGGTTTATGATATATGGTTCATGATTTAGGGTATAAGGTATATGTTAACTGATTTAGGGTATAAGGTATATAGTAGTTGGTTTATTGTTTTTAAGTATTTTTTTTCTAATTTATTGCTATCATTCTTATTTTTAACCTGTGTAATTCAATTGTACTTATTATCAATTAAAATAGTAAAGATTTTTTTACATTGTGAATTGTTTAGGGTATGAATGAGGTTTAGGGTATATGATTTTATAGTTTAGGATATAATATGGTTATTGGTTTATGATTTAGAGTGGGGTTTAGGGGTTGGAGTATATTATTAAGCATTATTGTTGATAGGTATATATTTTTTTAATTTATTATTATTATTCTTGTTATTAACATTTATTATATTACTTATTTTCAATAATATTAGTAAAGATATTTTTACATGGTGAATGGTTTAGGGTATGCATGGGATTTAGGAATATGAGTTAGAGTTTAGGGTATAAGGTATAAGGTATATGATTATTGGTTCAGGATTTAGAGTGGGGTTAGGGATTGAGGTGTATTATTAAGCACTAGTACTTAATGCTCGTGCCAATGGCACGATGATAGTATGAAAATGAAAAGAAGTGTGGAAAATGAAACGCATAGTAATTGTGACGGTCTAATCATAATTGTAACCCGTGATGAAAAAGAAAAATGAAAAAACAACTTATCTTAATCTATTCAATTTACTAGAAATGAAAATGACCAAGTATTTTATATGTCAATCGTAAAATATGAATTTTTCATTGCAGATCATCTAAAAAGTCTTTTTATTTCTCTGATTTGGAACGGCTAAAAGGGGCACTTCCGCATTCAAATATCTTCGGCTCATTATAGATAGCACTCTATGTAACGTATAAAGAACGAATACTGCTTATCAAGTAGCGTTGAGTCAAACCAGAAGTTTATTGATGAAACCCGTACCAACTGCACAATGACAATATGAGATTACGACATTTTTTCGTAATGAGAATCAATTTTTATTAAGTAAAACCCAGCTATGATTTGTTGGCGTTTACATGTTGTGGAGAAGAGCTTGTGGAAATACATGAGTCAGTCTAGTATTTATGCTTGTGGCAGTATGAAATCAATCAATGCATGATCGAATATGGTCGATATTTTACGGGTGTAAATAAAATTAAATGACTAAAAATATGTAATATTTGCTAAAAAGTGTGTAATATTTAGTGGTTGAGTAAATTGAAATTTGATTAAATGGTTAAAATTTAAAAGTTTTCATGTTATTTTTAATGGTTCTATTTGAATTTTACAAAAATATATAAATAATTTATTACGGTTAGAATTTCTTGTGATAGATGAGTATATATTTATATTGAGAAGTTAAGGGGCATACAATTGAACTACAATTGTGTGACGAAAGTATCCTTATTACCTATGTAAAAAAAAAAATGATCAAAATATTTTTTAAATTGTTTATGATCAAGCGTAAATTGAAGATGTAAGCCAATCTTAAATCGGAACATAATAAATTACGTTGATTTTATTTTGTACTATATATTTCAAGATTCTAATAACAATCTTTATATTTAAAAAAAAAAAAAAACTCCATGCTAAATACACTTTATCATAGACACACACATGCATTATGCTTTATATGCAATTCATTTTGTAGTAACATCTTACGTACGGTATACAAATTTACTTCTTTTCACTTATTTGTCTTTACTATGTGTAGCTCGAAGATTTTTTATTTTTGAATGTAACCGGTTAAATTAGCATTTTAGGATGGAACTTTCCCTCATCTTGTAACAATCATAACAATGTTCTTACTCCGTCTCACTTTAAGTCACGTTAGCGATCTAATTTAGAACATCACTTCAGCAAAGAAAAAGAGAAACAGTCTACTAAACACATCATTTTTCTATAACTGATCCAATGTACCTCCCTTATTTTTTTTCAGCTAGCACAAACACCAACCATACAATAGAAACAAACATAACAATGTTCTTACTTCGTCTCACTTTAAGTCACGTTAGCGATCTAATAATTATTTCAATCATACGGTTGACAAAAAGTGTACTAAAAATATTACAATATTAATTTAATAAGAAATCCCAATTCCTCAACATTTATTAATCCATTTGGTAAAAAATAAAAAAGTTATTATTAACCATACTCCATCCATCAGCATGAAAACACATTAAAGCCTCCTTCCTCACCATCCCTTCCCCAATACCCTCCTCCACTTCTCTCTGTTTAGTTACTAATCCTAATGCAAGTAAGAAATATGTGGCTTCGTTGGAAATTCATGAACGGTGTGAGTAGCCAGTCGGCGACAACTTTAATGCGAAAAAAATTGAGTGGCCGGTCAATTTGAATTTGAATATAAACCCATCAAAACCCTGCAAATCTCAATCAAAACAAATACCCTTAGAAATCATTTTCAACTTAAAAACCAAACATATATCACGCTTTCTCTATATCAGATTAGGACATTATGATGGACTCCGACTCCTACACTGGTGGTCGCCGGCGAATGGTGAGGAAGAAGACGATTAGGGAGCGAGCTTTGTGTTTTGCGTTTAGAGAGAGAGAGAGGATCCCGTGTAGAGAGAGAGAGAGTAGTGAGCGTGTTTTGTGAGAGAGAGACGGATTTTTAAGTAATTTTAAAACACGTTTTTTGTTAAGTTAACAAAAAACGCATTTTTTACAAGTTTTTGACTTTTATAATTAATCTCATTTATAATTGTAATTGTAATTGCATTAATTTTTAAATTTTAATTTAGGAAATTTTATGGCTATAAATTAAATTTTAGTAGTGATATTTTGACATTGTTAATTGATGTATTTTAACATTTTTCAATATAGATTTTTTTAAATGTAATTTATTTTTATATCTGTTTATTAAATTAATGAACTACTCCCTCCGTCCCACTCGAAAGGGCACAAATTTCCTTTTTGGACGTCCCATTTAAAAAGGCACAACCCTAAAAAGGAAAGTTTTTATTATTTTTTTACTCTTCCTACCCCACTCATTCTATCTCCTACTTTACTTTTACACTCACAACATTCTCTCTCCTAACTATTCCTCCCACTCATTCTCTCTCCTATTTAATTTTTCATACTCACAACATTTAACCTTTTTCTCTTTCTTACTCCCTCCGTCCCGGTAAGAGCTTCACCATTTGGCTTGGGCACGGTAATTATGGTAAGAGTATTATATTGAAAGTGTTGTGAGTGTGAAAATAAAATAGGAGAGAGAATGAGTGGAGAGAATAGTAAATTATAATGGTGTTGTGAGTATTAAAATAATGTAGGAGAGAGAATGAGTGGAGGAAATAATAATATTTTATGTCCAAAAAAGGAAAGGTGAAGCTTCTAACGGGACGCCCTTTTGGGTAATTGGTGAAGCTTTTATTGGGACGGAGGGAGTACATCACTTTCCTTATTCATTTCTTAATTTTCGTGCTAGGAGGCAAAATTGCCCTTTCGGGCGGGACGGAGGGAGTATTTGTTTTAAGTAAATTATATTTCATTTTATATAAAAGAATTATTCAGCATATATTGTATGTATACTTAAAAATATACTCCCTCCGTCCCACAAAACATTACCCCTTTTACTATTTTGGGCGTCCCACTTTAAAGTCTCACTTTCCTAAAAAGGAAATTTTTTAATACTTCTTTATTCATGGGACCCACTTGTCATACTCACAACACTTTTCAAATTTACTATTCTCTCCACTCATTCTCTCTCCTCCCACTCACAACACCTACTTTAATAACATTATTCCTTATTTTCCGTTCTCAACAGTGAAGGGGTAAAGTTTTGCGAGACGGAGGGAGTATTTATTATATTTTTATAAATATACATATGATTTTTTTAAAAATAATTGGCAAATTTGGCGACCGACTAATCTGTCTCTTATTAGTGTCTGTCTCTAAATTTTAGACGCAACTTTCTGTCTCTAAAATAGAGACGTACAATTTTGTCCCTAACCCAACCGGGCAACAGAACATTGAGAGATATATTAGCGACAAACGCGTAACTACAAGTTAGCTGCGGAATTCATCTGTTGTCGATTTTAATTTAGAGATGTTGGAAAAATATGTTGTGTGTGAAGGAAATTTTACATTTTTCTTACATGAATCGTTTATAGTTTGACAAAGATTATTGTAGGTTTATATTACACTCCGTGTGAATATTGAAATGGTATATCTATATATCCAATTTGAGATTGGATTAGAAAGATATGATGGCTCAAAGTTGGTGGGTTAAAAGTATAAACTTATAAAATTTAATCACACTATTGATGTGCCATGATTCCCAAATTAATTAAGAGATTAATTGGGATCATTACCATGAATTTTGGGGTTACAAGTTGTGGAATAAACTCTATCAATACAATGTAATTACTCACATATTAATAAAAGGATTAATTGATAATTCATCACATGATTGTTGAAACTATAACTATAGAAACCCACAACAAATGAAAACAACCTTTTTCCATCAATCTTTTTCCTCTCCTCTCCTCTCCTCTCCTCTCCCTTTGCAATTTGTTATTTTTTTTCTTTGGCCTCGTATAATAGTATACAATGTATGGTAATTCTGTTAAATCATTGTTTCAATTCGCCGTAGATTATAGTGTGTAAGAATGGTACGGTACGTTCGTTTTATCCTATAATGCGAACGTCCAAAATAACCTAAAGCACAACTTGATGAGGGGGCGAATTTGTTATAAGGAAAGTGTGTCTCACACGACTTAGTCAACATCAAGACGATCAACCTATAATTATTTATTCTTATTTAAGTTTATATTGTAAATTGTATTTTAATATATAATAATTCTTTTATCTTTTTATGTTCACCGTAAAATTTTATCTAACAAAAAGACTGAATCTTCATTTTGACTACAGAAGATTTTGCCCTTTTTAAAAATCATTTTCGTTGTATAGTGGACAACCATTAACAAAACCTTTAGGACATTATTGAAAGAACTTGTAAGAGGTGGTTTGGCTTATTTTTTGTTCTCTTGACAAGATTTGATTTTTAGGGTATTAATGTGGAAAAGAAAGGGGGACATGCTAGGTGTTGTCATGAATATGAATAGTTTAGCAAAACAACTACTCCCTCCGTTCCACAATTTTACGCATTTTTTGTATCGGCGTCAAAATTAAAGTAAAAGGTGATAAAGATAATGTGTTGTGAGTGTAAAAGTAAAATAGGAGAGAGAATGAGTGTAGAGAATAGTAAATTTGAAAAGTGTTGTGAGTAGAGAGAAGTGGATCCCATTTCCATTTTAAAAAAGTGCAAATTATTGTGGGACGCCCAAAAGAGATTTTTTTACGGATTATTGTGGGACGGAGAGAGTATATTGATACCGTAAAGTGTTTTTCTTTTTTCGATTTCTCTCTTTCTCTATTTTCTCTTACTTTGAATTTCCTATTAAACACATGCATTTTTCGTTGTTCTTCTGTGATCACAAAAAATTTAAACAAATATGAAAATGAGTTGCAGTATGAATTGTGATTTGAACCGTAGTCTAAATCACGGTCTGAACCATGATTTGAACCACATAATTGAACCACAGTTTGGTTTGATTTGGTTCAAATTTTTTCATGATTCTGTTCGTTTTAAAATTTTCCCAAATCAATAACTAGTGATTCGTTTCGTAAATTACCCCGAAACCAAACCGAACTATTTATACCCTAATGTAAACCACACAAGCAAGAAGAAACATTGTGAAGCCACAATCACTTTTACATCAAATATCTAATGTTTTTCAAAATATTTAAAAATTTATTAGGATTTGCCCATGATTAAAGAGTAAACTTGACAGACAACCATATATCTTCACCACTCCTCACCACAAAAAGCTAAAGGAGTCTTCATCAAGACATAATCACAAGACATGGATTTTTGTATAAAATAAAATCTTCATACTTTTGGCTCAATGGAGACATAAACATGATTGCTGAATAAAAAAATTGGATTAATTTATTTTGCTTTAGCTTAAATAGCACATGGTTAAATAACAAATTTCCCCATCTCAATCAGTAATCCTTGCCCTTAGAGGCACCAAAGGGGTGGCGCCGCAACCCCTTTATTTATAATGATAATTTATGAAATAAAGAATCGATAACAATTAATAAAGCACCTTGGGTATTTCTTATTTTAATTTTCATATTTTCAAAGATGCTTACAAAAACTTAATACATACCGTCATTCGTTTGGAAATATAGAACTTTAGTTCCTATGATATTCACTATTAGCTTTTATAGTGAAGATTAGGGGTGTCAGCGGTTCGGTTCAAATCGCGATTTGAGATCGAATCGAATCAAATCACGTGGTTTGGTTTGATTTTTATACCTTAGCGGTCCAGTTCGGTTTTAAAAATTTATAAATCATGCAGTTCGGTTTGGTTTGCGGTCTGACTCCTCCAAACCGAATCAAACCGAACCGAACCGAACCATTTCGAGCTGAACCGCCAAACCAAACCACCGAGCTGAAATGCCAAACCGTCATATTAACCGCTGATTATTTTTGATTTATTTTCCACCGTTGATTTTTCAAACCCTAACCTAATCACCTATTCCAAAATATAAATACCTAATCCCTTTCCATTTCATTTCTTTCCACTTTTCCAGCAACCTTCTCTCTCTCTCTATATTCGCCATTTTCATGATCCCCTGTATTTTGAAGAAAATGATTTTTCTTTTTCTGCTTATTTTGAAGAAAATGCTTTTTCTTTTTCTGCTTAATTAAAATGTCTTATACAATTTGACACCCTTTATTAAATAAAAAGGTTGCACTATTCAATTGTCTTGATCACTTGTATTTTGATCTTCTCTTTTCCAGCAAGTTTGGGAGTTCATATAATGTCATTTCAGATTAAGCTAACTGTAAACTCATGAGAAGTTAATGAGGTTTAAACTGGCCATCACAGTAACAGCATGCCATTTTTCAGATCCAAGACAGTACACAGTATAGTAAAGCTGATGCATATTGTTAGACAAAATCTATACAATGGAGCACAAATGAGAAAAGAATTACAATGAATTGAAATATAATATACAACATAAAAATAATAAAGAGAAAACCGTAAATTCATTGTCTTGAGTTTGCTTGAATTCGTGTCGTAACCTCCTTGAATCGTCATCTTGAATTTGCTTGAATCCGAGTCGTGTGTGACACACTCTCCTTAAGACTAATTCTCCCCCTCACTACGAGTGCTCGAGGTCTTTAATGGACGTTAGTCTCCCAGGATAAAACGGATGAACCGGAACAACTTTGCACTTAAAGTTTTTCGACGAATCTCACTATGCTTAAACAAAATCACCACTCAAAACTAATCTAGGAGGCCAAAGAAAAAGATGAACAAATTGCAAAGAGGAGGAGGAAGATTGAAGGAAAAATTTCTCTAATTTCATTTTGTGGGTTTTTCAAAAATTGTTCCATACAAAAGTCATCCAAATTAATCTATATTATATGGGAGTCAATCCTTGTGTACTCAATCAAACGTGGAAACCAACACTGGGAACAACTCCGAGAATCCTCGTGTGGAGGAAGCGCTTCGTGTGGAAACCAACTCTCAAAGGGTGGTTGTCCAAATTGTTTCGAACCATCATGGTGAGAAACCGGAAAAGTTTGTTGGCCAAGACTTTAAAAGGTGGCAACAAAAGATGCTTTTCTATTTGACTACCTTGAACTTGACGAGATTTCTTAAGGAAGATCTGCCACAGTTGGGTGAGAATGAGACGGATGGGCAAGCCATCTCGGCTCTTGATGCTTGGAAGCATTCCGAGTTTCTTTGCAGAAATTACATCCTTAATGGTTTGTCGGATACGCTATACAATGTGTATAGTATTAAGAAAACTGCAAAGGAACTATGGGAGTCCTTGGAATATAAGTATAAGATAGATGACGCGGGCACAAAGAAATTCATTGTGGGCCGTTTTCTTGATTATAAAATGGTGGACTCAAAAATTGTTAAAAGTCAAGTGGAAGAGTTACAAATAATCATTCATGAAATTCATGCCGAAGGGATGGTAATTAGTGAAAGCTTTCAAGTGGCGGCAATCATTGAAAAGTTGCCTCCCGCTTGAAAAGATTTCAAGAATTATCTTAAACACAAACGAAAGGAAATGAAATGAATGTTGAAGCGCTTGCTATTCGTCTTCAGATTGAGGAAGAGAATATGATTGCGGAGAAGAAGTTGAATAATCTTCTTGTGGCGAAAGCCAATGTTGTGGAGCATGTTGATAGCTCCAAGGCCAATGGCAAGGCAAATGGCAAAGCTAAAGGCAAGTTTGGTCCCAAAAAGGGTGGTTCTAGTTTGAAACCAAAGGGAGGAATCTCCAAGAAGAAGTTCGGTGGAACTTGTTACAATTGTGGCATTGTGGGCCACAAGTCTTCCGAGTATAGGAAGCCAAAGAAACAAGCAAACATGGTGGATGTCATCTCGAATGAAGTTTCCGATATGCACTTGGCGGCGGTAATTTCTGAGGTGAATTTGGTGGGTTCAAACCCAAATCAGTGGTGGATTAACAACGGTGCTACTAGACATGTTTGCTCAAACAAGGAAATGTTTAGTAGTTTTGAAGCCCTTGAAAATGGTGAGAAATTGTTCATGGGAAATTATGCCACCTCCGATGTGAAAGGTCAAGGAAAGGTGGTGCTGAAGTTGACTTCCGGGAAAGAGTTGACTCTCAACAATGTGCTCTATGTGCCCGAAATCCGGAAAAATCTGGTGTCCGGATCGCTTTTGATTAAACATGGATTTCGTGTTGTGTTTGAATCCGATATGGTTACTTTGTCTAAAAGTGGAATGTTTGTAGGCAAATGTTATGTTTGTGATGGTATGTTTAAGCTTAGTGCTATGGTTGTTAAAAGCAATGTAATGGCTAACAAGCCTATGGTGAATGAGATGAATAAGAATAATTCTTCCGTTTACTTGCTTGAGTCTTCCAATTTGTGGCATGGTAGACTAGGACATGTTAACTATGATACTATACGTAGATTAATTAACATGAATTGCATACCAAAATGTAAAATAGACTACAAACATAAATGTGAAACTTGTGTAGAGGCAAAGTTTACAAAACCTCCGTTCCATTCGGTTGTAAGAAATAATGAACCACTTGAGTTGGTTCATACGGATTTATGTGACTTCAAGTCAACACAAACACGAGGGGGCAATAAGTACTTTATGACTTTTGTTGATGATAGCACAAAATATTGTTATGTGTATCTTCTCAAAAGTAAAGATGAGGCTATAGAAAAGTTTGTTCTCTATAAAAATGAAGTTGAAAATCAACTCAACCGGAAAATAAAGGTCATAAGAAGTGATCGTGGTGGTGAGTATGAATTCCCTTTTGAAGGTATTTGTGCTAAACATGGGATAAAACATTTTACAACACCACCATACACCCCACAATCCAATGGAGTTGCCGAGCGGAAAAATCGGACTTTAAAGGACATGATGAATGCCATGTTAATAAGCTCGGGGTTACCGGATAACATGTGGAGAGAGAGCCTCTATGTACCACAATCTTACTCCCTACCAAAGTGTAGGAGTATTTAAACTTAGCTACTTTTTCATCTTTTTCCAATGTGGGATAACCACATTTTATGGATTGTTAGAATAACTATTACAATAATTCAAATGGAAATACAGAAAACTATAAAATAAATATATAAAGAACAGAAGAAAGGATTTGTCGCTGTCCGAGTAGTGTGAAATCACACTCTCCTTAAGATAAATTACGCCCCCTCACCACGTTGTGCTTGAGTTGTTACGGAACGCTTGTCTCCCAGGATGAAACGGAGTAACCGGACGGTGGTTGCACAATTGGACCTCCGGCGAACTGAAGTCGATGCTTGAATTTTATCACCACAAATGCAATGCAAGGAGGCCAAGGAAAAGATGAACAATATGCAACAAAATTGAGAGAGGAGAATTTCTGGAAAATCTGTGTATTTCTCTTGTTGTGTTCTTGCCATTATATAATCCAAGGAGATAACAGAAAATTAAACCATGTTTTAATTTTCTTAATTAATACAATTATTTCAACATAATTGCATAATTATTTGGCTCATAAACTCCCTTTGATCAGTTATATGGTTGTTGGTTTTACACATTCATTAACAGCCTTTTGAGCTGTTACAAAACATTGTAAAATCATTTTTCCCGTACAGCCACTGGAGCTCAGGCGCCCGCCTCGGGGAACGCGAGGCGCCCGCCTCAGAATGTCTCACACTGGCCGCACCTACTGGAGTCGAGGCGCCCGCCTCAGGCAGGTCCAGGCGCCCGCCTCAGGCAGGTCCAGGCGCCCGCCTCACTCCCAGTTTCATTGGGTTGAGTTTTGGAAAAAAATTGTAAAAAGTGGGCTCGCGCGGACAGGCTATTTCGGAGCTACATTCGTGTCTGCAGGACGCGCATGCACATGAGTTCGGTAGTCCGAAGCCTATTTCGGTCCATGATTTGCACCCCCCTGCGCACCTGTGCGCGAGAGAGAGCCTCTATGTACCACAATCTTACTCCCTACCAAAGTGTAGGAGTATTTAAACTTAGCCACTTTTTCATCTTTTTCCAATGTGGGATAACCACATTTTACCCATTCCAACCCATTCACTTTGAGCCTTCATATCTCATTCATTTCTCAACCATTTTGAACAAATGAATATATGATTTCAATGTACTCATGGAGTAGAACACAATCCAACAATCAATTTGTCATTTTAACAAATAACAAATTAAGAAAATAACTCATTATTTCCTTCAAAACACACTTTTTTTCAACAATCCCCCACATGAAGGAATAATGCGAAATTGGTGATAAAGCCCGTGACGAAAACTTGCATACGAAGATGTGGGAATGCCCATTGAATCTTCGCTCGTACAAGCATATTTACTCTACTCGCAAATCGATAGACGCGATGTCCTTGAATCGTTATGCTTTTTGTGTAGCCGATCATATGCTTGACACAAGTATCGTCCTAACATACTTCAATTCTCATAGCTATGTTCAATCATGGCCCTGAACATACGCCTGGTTCTGCGAGAGGGTCTAAGAATTGAGCCTCACACAATTCTCCTCGAAGCGGCCCCACTTCTCTCTCACATAGGTGATTTCTTAAAGGTAACCCGTATTACCCCGCTCGAATTTTCGACGCGTAAGAATCATTAAAATCCATATGCTTATCCTTGTCCTTTCGGGATGTCACTAACAGGAATGGACTTGGGGTTGATTCCCCCACAGTGACGCTACAAGACTTTTAACAGTGTTGTCTCATTGAATCTAGTTCTTGGGATCTCCAGTCATCTAGATTGGGTTTTCCGCTGTGTTTAACTTTTAAGAGGCTTAAGTCCCATTCCCCTCGTCGAGCTTTCAACTAACTCTCTATGTAACCCTTTGGTTAACGGATCCGCTAAATTTTCCTTTGACTTAACATAGTCAATGGATATTGTGCCAGTTGAGAGTAGTTGTCTAATGGTATTATGTCTTCGACGAATGTGTCTCGACTTACCATTATACATATGATTGTGTGCCCTTCCAATCGCTGATTAGCTATCACAATGTATACATATTGATGGCACGGGCTTCGTCCATCTTGGAATATCTTCTATAAATTGGCGTAGCCACTCGGCTTCTTCACCACATTTATCTAACGCTATAAACTCAGATTCCATCGTGGATCTAGCTATAACCGTTTGTTTAGAAGATTTCCATGATATAGCGACTCTGCTAATGTAAACACAAATCCGCTTGTAGACCTTGAGTCTTTTATATCGGATATCCAATTAGCATCGCTATATCCTTCAATTACCGCTGGATGTCTAGTATAGTGTAAAGCATAATCGCGAGTATATCTTAAGTACCTTAGTACTCTCACTATACCATTCCAATGTTCCACTCCAGGATTACTTGTATACCGACTCGGTTTGCTAACCGTGTAAGCAATATCTGATCTAGTACAACTCATCAAGTACATTAGACTTCCAATGATTCTCGAGTATTCAACTTGAAAAAGCTTGTGTCACCTCTATTCTTTGATAGATGTTGACTCATGTCTATTGGGGTTCTAGCAATAGCTAAGTCATCCTTGCTTTGAATTTCTCAAGAATTTTATCCACATAATGTGGTGGCTTAAAGCGAGTCCATTTGACATTCTTGAAATTTTCACGCCAAGGATTACGTCGGCTAACCCCATATCTTTCATGTCAAACTTTGAGTTCAACATATCTTTAGTGGATTTTATCATTTTATCACAGCTTCCTATGATAAGCATGTCATCTACATAAAGACATAAAATGACATAGCCATTTCCCGTGTCTCTAACATAGATACATTTGTCACATTCATTTATTTTAAATCCACTTTCCATCATGGCTTGATCAAACTTTTGATGCCATTGTTTTGGTGCTTGTTTCAAGCCATACAGTGACTTTACTAACTTGCACACTTTATTTTCTTACCCCGTAGAAAATCCTTCCGGTTGCTCCATGTAAATTTCCTCTTCTAAATCCCCATTTAGAAAGGCTGTTTTAACATCCATTTGATGTACTTCAAGATTCCGCAATGCGGCTATTGCAAGTACAATTCTTATGGATGTTATTCTCTCGTAACCGGAGAATATGTATCAAAGTAATCAAGGCCTTCCTTTTGCTTGTAACCTTTAATTACAAGTCTTGCCTTATACTTGTCAATTGTTCCATCCGTCTTCATTTTCCTTTTAAAAATCCACCTATATCCTAGTGGTTTACTTCCCGGAGGAAGATCCACTAATTCCCAAGTGTGATTTTGTAAAATGGAATCAATCTCACTTTTAATGGCCTCTTTCCACAAAGGTCCTTCGGAAGAGCTCACGGCCTCTTTATAACTTTGTGGTTCACTTTCAAGCATATAGGTTAGAAAATCTGGGCCAAAAGATTTTTCTACCCTACCTCGTTTGCTCCGTCGAGGTTCTACCTCCGCTTCATCATTTTCATCATGATGATTTGTTCATTCGACTTCTTCTTCTTCTATTGAATCATGTCTCCGTTTAGATGAACTTGCATCATCTCTTTTGCACGAAAACACATTCTCAAAGAAAGAAGCATTTCTTGACTCCATTATAGTATTCTTGTGTATATCTTGAATCTTCTATTCATGCACAAGAAACCTATAAGCACTACTATTGTGAGCATACCCAATAAATATACAATCAATAGTTTTTGGTCCAATTTTCACCTTTTTGGGAGGTGGTATTGAAACCTTTGCAAGACACCCCCACACTCGCATGTATTGGTATGATGGCACTCTTCCATGCCACAATTCATAGGGGCTCTTATTTATTTACTTTCGGAAAAAAAAATGAACAAATTGCAAGGAGGAGGAGGAAGATTGAAGGAAAAAATTCTCTAATTTCATTTTGTGGGTTTTTCAAAAATTGTTCCATACAAAAGTCATCCAAATTAATCTATATTATATGGGAGTCAATCCTTGTGTTTATGGGGTTTTAATCCACAACTTGTAACCCCAAACTCATGGTATGCTCCCAATTAATCAAGCAATTTATTTTGGGACTCTTGGTATGTCAATGGTGGGATTAACTTTTGAAAGTTACATTTTCAACCCACCTACTTTGAATTCATTATATCTTTCTCACCCAATATAAAATTGGACATCTAGATATACCATTCTAATGTCCCTACAAAGTGGAACATACACCCACAATAATCTTTGTCGAACGACAAACGATTCATTTAAGGAAAACACACAATTTCCTTCACAAACAACAAATTTTTCCAACAATCCCCCACATGAAGAAAATTGATGACGAGTTTGGTGATAGAGTTCGGCAGACGAAAACTTGCATACGATAGGTGTGGGAAAAAGCCCATTGAACCTTCGCTCGTACAAGCATATTTACTCTACTCGCAAATCGATAGACGCGATGTCCTTGAATCGTTATGCTTTTTGTGTAGCCGATCATATGCTTGACACAAGTAACGTCCTAACATAGTTCAATTCTCATAGCTATGTTCATTCATGGCCCTGAACATACGCCTGGTTCTGTGAGAGGGTCTAAGAATTGAGCCTCACACAATTCTCCTTGAAGCGGCCCCACTTCTCTCTCACATAGGTAATTTCTTAAAGGTAACCCGTATTACCCCGCTCGAAATTTCGACGCGTAAGAATCATTAAAAGCCATAAGCTTATCCTTGTCCTTTCGGGATGTCACTAACAGGAATGGACTTGGGGTTGGTTCCCCCACAGTGACGTTGCAAGTCTTTTAACAGTTAGGTTGTCCCATTGAATCTAGTTCTTGGGATCTCCAATCATCTAGATTGGGTTTTCCGCTGTGTTTAACTTTTAAGAGGCTTACGTCTCATTCCCCTCATCGAACTTTCAACTAACTCTCTATTTAACCCTTTGGTTAACAGATCCGTTTTTCATTTGACATCACATTGTCAAATTAGTTGAGAGTAGTTGTTTAATGGTATTATGTCTTAAACATAAATGTCTAGACTACCATTACACACATTGCTATATGTCTTTTCAATCATAAATTGACTTTAGCCATATACCATCTTGCTAACACAAGCTTTATCCATTTGATAATTGTTAACTCAAATTCATTTAAATTCTAGCTATTCCAAATTGATCATTTCAAAAATTTCAAGAATATCCACCTAATGACTTGTTTAACAACAAGTCTATTAGTTTTTCTTGAATTTGAATCAACAGATCAAATTGACTAGAATTTTCCTTAGTTAACATATCATTTTTGGATTTAATTAACAAAGTGACGTAGTCACTCTTGTTTACATCCACACAATCGAACCTTTGATGTCATTATCTTTGTACTTGTCTCAAGTCATACAATGACTTTACACACTAGCACATTTTCTTCTAGGTTCCATTTCTTGAACCGTTTCAACACTTTGATCTATTTCACTCAAAGTATCACTTATTCACTTTCATGAATTTGACATCAATACTTGGTTTCCATTGATTTTATTTTCTTTTGATTTTTATATATATTCAAACTTATTGAATCATATATAACAAACCAATATGCACAATTATTATGAACATGACTCTTGAAACATAATCCACAATTTTCTTTACTAATTGGACTTGCTACTTTGCGAAAAACACCCCCACATTCACAAGTGTACGTAGGCCTACGTTTTCGTACTTCATATGGACATCTCATTGTTTTCTTGGGAAAACCTCTCCAAAAGGTAATTAATTATTTTCCAAAGTATACTCACCCCCACATTTTCGGAGTAGTCCCAAATTAGCAATAATGCCAATTTTCATTATTAACACAATTTGATCATGGTGTACATTGTGGACACTTTGTTTCATTGCTCATGTACAACAAATCCCTCGGGTTGTTCTATGTAAATTTTCTCTTCTAAATCGACATTTAGAAAGGTTATTTACATCCATTTGATGTATTTCAAATTTTGCTATGCAGCAATTGCAAATACAACTCTTTATTCTCGTGATGAGAGAATAAGTATAAAAGTAATCAAGGTCTTCATTTTTCTTGTAATCCTCAATTACAAGTCTAGCCTTATACTCATTGATTGTTTTCCATCGGTCTTCATTTCCTTCTTTTTTTTTTTTTTTTTTTTTGAAAATTTACTTATATGCTAGTGATTTACTACACGGAGATAAATCTACCAGTTTTCAAGTGTGATTTTTCAAGATGGAATCAATCTCACATATAATAGCTCTTTTCACAAAGATCATTCAAAAGAGTTCAATACCTCTTTATAACTTTGTGATTTACATTCAAGAATGTAGGTTAGAAAATTTGGGCCATAAAATTTTCTCATCCTACCTCTTTTGCTATGTTGAGGTCCAACCTCTTCTTCGCTATTTCATCATGATGAGTTTCTTCTTCTTCTATTGAATCATGTATCCGTTTAGATGAGTTTGCCTCATCTCTTGATGTACACGGAAACATATTCTCAAAGAAAGAGACGTTTCATGATTCCATTATAGTATTTTGTGCGCATACATTGAATCTTGGATTCATACACATGAATTCTATAAGAAGTACTACTATTTTATGCATACTCTACAAATATGCCACCAGTAGTCTTTAGTCCAATTTATACACAAACTCCACTTATTTGTGTTTTATCACTATCTCTTTAGTAAGTTGGTTTACAACTTTTCCTTTTAAAGAGATAAGACTCATCATTTTGCTTTTTAACAAGCAATGATAAAGGTAATATATTACATATTACCACCATTTGTTTGAATCATCTTCACATTATAACCATCACTATGATTATTTAATTCAAAACACATTTTACATCTTAATTGAATTTCTTTTTGAATGAGGGCATATAATCCAATTAACGAGACTTATTCTCATTATTGATTACTACCTCAACTCACCGATTAATTCAATTTCCATTTTATTCATTCACATAATGAATATTATGATTGATGACATCTATAAAAGATTATCTCTTAATCCACAAGGTATATGTTTGACTTTTCAAACAAGTTTGACCAACTTTGTCTTTGCCTTGAGCATTTCAATATGCTCCATCACATTTTGCTTTCGCCACAAAATTGTTAGAAAGTTCTTCTCTGAATCTCTATTCTCTTTTCCAACACAATACGAATAGCAAGCACCTTAACATTCATTTTACTCATTAATGTTTAAGGTGATTCTTGAAATCTTTCCAAGTAGGAAGCGATTTCTCAATTATTTTCGTCACTTGAAAATTTCACTCAACACCATTCATCGACATGGTTTTCAAGAAAAATATTTTCAATTCTTCCATTAACCTTTTCTGTTTCATGGAGTCCATTATTTTAAAATCAAGAAAACGGCCTACAAAAAATTTCTTTGCACCAACATTCTCGATTTTATATTAATAGTTCATAGACTCTCATCATTCCTTTGCCGTTTTCTTATTACTATACACATTACATAATGAATTCGACAATTCATTAATTATATAGTTTCGGTAAAAGAGATTTGCATTTTTCAACCATACCCATGGCTTGAAAACATCCGTCTCATTTTCACCCAACTTTGTAAGATTTTTCAAAAGAAATCTCTCTAAGTTCAAGGTGGTCAAGTAGAACATATTTTGTTGCCATCACTTAAAGTCAAGGCCAACAAAATTTTTTAACTTCTCACTATGGTGATCCGATATATTTGAAACAACCACATTCCATTAGAGATTTGTCTCCACACAAAGAGCCTTTAATTTTCAACAATTATCACTTTGTTGTTACAAATATAACTCTCTAACTTAATTAGAGAATTCACTTTAAGAATAAATTGCTAATTCAATAGGAGAATTAACACAATTTATTTCTCATAACCACTCATATTTATAAACCTCTAAATTCTTTAATGGAATTGTAATTAAAGGTTAATAATTTCAAAACATTAAAGGTCTCATCTTGGAGCCTCTAGATTAGAGAAAAATCACATTCTCATTTACAAAATACACAATTTCTTTTAGAAGTTCTCATTCTAAATATTTTGTGTTATTTGTCATCATCAACAACAATAAGATTTAACAACTTCCTTCAAGAAGTCTTATTGTTTTTATCTTTATGACATTAGTCACATATTTCCCCAATAGGTTTTAACAACTTCTTTCAAGAAGCCCTACGATTTTAGTTCTTGTAACATTTTTCAATGTTCACAACAATAGAATTCAACAACTTTTTTCAAGAAGCTCTATTATTTTTATCTTTGTGACTTTTGTCACTATTAACAATAATAGGATTTAACAACTTCTTTCATTTCAAGAAGCCCTATTATGCTAACCTTTGTGACCTTTGTCACCAATGCAACTAATAGATTTTAACAACTTCTCGTAAGAAGACCTATTATCTTTGTCAACTAAACGTTAAAGACTTAATCTTTCAACGTTCTTAATTTAAATGAACTTTTCAATCTCTTTACATGATGTATAACCACTACATGAGGCTTAGCCACAATTGGTTTATACAATCATTGTAACATAGTTGATGTCACGGAGCATCAATCTTTCCATCTTTATTAATCTCATTAAACAGAAATTAAAAAAAAAATGTTTTAATTCACAAAAACTGCTCTGATCCGAAATTTTTATCTTCACTTTCACCATATAGATTCCAATCTCCACCGTTCAGAATCTTCTCCTATGAGTCGTGAACATGCACACCAAATTTCAGCTCGATCCAACGGTTAACGAACCGGGAAATGAAGTTTTTCCACAGATGGTCATAGAAAATCTGTGCTGGAAATTTGCTTCTTTTCCATCAATTTTTCGTCTCTTTTTGCCATCTCTTTACATCTTTTCTCTTGTGGTCATTGATCCACCGAATTTTTCAAATCTGTAATTCTTTCTCAAATAGGAGAATTAGTCTTAAGATTGTTAGACAAAATCTATACAATCGAGCACAAATGAGAAAAGAATTACAATGAATTGAAATATAATATACAACATAAAAATAATAAAGAGAAAACCGTAAATTCATTGTCTTGAGTTTGCTTGAATTCGTGTCGTAACCTCCTTGAATCGTCATCTTGAATTTGCTTGAATCCGAGTCGTGTGTGACACACTCTCCTTAAGACTAATTTGCCTCCTCACTACGAGTGCTCGAGGTCTTCAATGGATGTTAGTCTCCCAGGATAAAACGGATGAACCGGAACAACTTTGCACTTAAAGTTTTCCGACAAATCTCACTATGCTTAAACAAAATCACCACTCAAAACTAATCAAGGAGGCCAAAGAAAAAGATGAACAAATTGCAAAGAGGAGGAGGAAGATTGAAGGAAAAATTTCTCTAATTTCATTTTGTGGGTTTTTCAAAAATTATTCCATACAAAAGTCATCCAAATTAATCTATATTATATGGGAGTCAATCCTTGTGTTTATGCGGTTTTAATCCACAATTTGTAACCCCAAACTCATGGTATGCTCCCAATTAATCAAGCAATTTATTTTGGGACTCTTGGTATGTCAATGGTGGGATTAACTTTTGAAAGTTACATTTTCAACCCACCTACTTTGAATTCATTATATCTTTCTCACCCAATATAAAATTGGACATCTAGATATACCATTCTAATGTTCCTACAAAGTGGAACATACACCCACAATAATCTTTGTCGAACGACAAACGATTCATTTAAGGAAAATACACAATTTCCTTCACAAACAACAAATTTTTCCAACACATATCTTTTACCTGTATTGTTCCCGATAACTGATTTGTCTTGGAGTTAGCTAGTCACTCCAACAACATTTTAAACGGTTCAAACCGCGTTCGGATCGCGATTTGAACCGTTTAACGAAATCGCGATTTGAGACCAAATCGAGGTGATTTGGTTCGGTTCGGTTTGAAAATTTTCATGGTTCGGTTTGGTTTGTGATTTCTCCAAACCGATTACTAGCGGTTTGATCTCTAAATTTGTCCAACCGAACCATTTACACCCCTAGTGAAGATAATAGTTCGATTTCTGTTAACGATATTTGCTAGCCTATTTATGAGTCATTTAATTTATCGTAAAAACATTTTATTTATCATTAATAAAATAAAATAAAAACTCGTTTAAAAAAATAAAATCAATTTGGGAATAATTTTATAATGTGTTTCTTTTTCTATGATATTTATAATATACGAGAGATTTTCTTGGTTTGGACAATCAATCTTGAGTGCAGAAAAGGTGTTTGGACTTGTTACCTTAACGTCCTTGTTTTGTTTTGATTTGATTTAATTAAACCAACTTGTAAAACTTAAATGTTATTATTTAACTTAATAAAAAAGCGTTAGTATATAATACTCTCTCTCCATCCCAAAATCATTATCAATCTTTAAAATATTTTATCCCAAAATTCGTTGGAGCAGTGATTCCATTTTCAAGGTGTGTTTTTGGAATATATAAGTGCTACTTCAAAGTTTTAATTTTAAAAAAAAATTCATATACTCCCTCCATCCCACCTCACTTGACACTTATTTCCATTTTGGGCCGTCCCAGCTCACTTGACACTTCCCAAAATAGCATACTTTTTATAATTTTATATTCACTCTACCCCACCACTCATTCTCTCTCTTCATTTTCCACCACTCAATTTATTCAACCAACACTACTATTTACCCCACTCATTCTCTCTCTTCATTTTTTACCACACATTTTTTTTATTTTATTCTTTTTTCTTAGTTTTCGTGCTCACCTCAAGGGTGTCAAGTGAGGTGGGACGGAGGGAGTATATATTTGTGTGGATTGCATACATTAACGAAAACGAATCAGTGATTGTGATGGAGTTAACAAGCAGCGATACATTAACGAAAACGAATCAGTGATTGTGATGGAGTTAACAAGCAGCGATGAAAACGGCGACGAGGGCGACGACGTCTTTTTAGGATTTCTCCGTTTTGGTTCTCTACTTCTCTAGAGTATCTCTCACTTCAAGATTTACGGATTGAGCCACAAGGTCGATATAGGCCTATAATTTACACTTAAAATGACGTCATTTTGCGGCAAAAAAAAGTATAGTGGGCTGGCCCGCTCCGAACCCGTTTTGGCGCTCACCCGTATGGGTCATTTCAAATTGAACCATTTTTATTTGGGTTAGAAATTTTAAAACCCAAACTACCCTTATTGCATGACGGAGAGGGATGACTCACGAACTCATCCCAAATTGACGTCGAACTCATCCAAAATTGACGGCTCTACATCTACGTGTACATGTGACATGTTACATGAATTTGAGAGAGTTTGTGAAGGGGCACAAGGATCGCTTTTCCCAAGCTATTGCAAAAGGGGTTTATCTATTTTGAATAATTAATTAAGAGATACTCCCTCCGACCTATAGAACATTACACATTTATTATTGAGAACGAAAAATAAGGAATAATGTTATTAAAGTAGGTGTTGTGAGTGGGAGGAGAGAGAATGAGTGGAGAGAATAGTAAATTATAATGGTGTTGTGAGTATTAAAATAATGTAGGAGAGAGAATGAGTGGAGAGAATAGTGATTTAAGATTTCCTTTTTAGGAAAGTGGGACTTTAAAGAGGGACGCCCAAAATAGCAAAAGGGGTAATGTTTTATGAGACGGAGGGAGTATAATCTAATGCTTATGATTATAATTTGTGGGCACAAAAGTGTGTAATAATTAGGTTACAAAAGAACTTGCTAGGTATTGCTATATATTCAAATGCATGCCTACGTTAAAGGGAAAGGCCAATTTTTTTTTTAATTAGATGAAATTAACAAAGTTAGTCAGTAGACTTTTGAGGTTAGCTATTAAAATTTAGTTTAATTAATCAAAAGAAATTTATGTAGCGGAATTAAATTAAATAAATAAATAAACAGAAAGACAAAGTGACCATGTGTGTGAGTGTTTAGACAAAATTGAAGTCAAATAATTTACGTAAAATCTAGGGAGAAACGCGTTTCTCCATAAGTTACGGAGAAACGGGTTACGGGTATCCAAAACTTTTTGAAAGGATATTCAGAAACTTTTTGTATTGGCCATGACCTTGTCCCATGGTTACTTCTGGATATCATCGATCAAAGGTTGCGATATCCAGAACCCTTTGAAAGGATATCCGTAGCTTATGAAAGTGATATCCGTGAACCTTCAAATGATATCCGTAAACTTTCAAAATGTTTCTGGATATTCATTTGATGGTTTCTGGATATACATTTGAAGGTTTCTGGATATCCAGAAACCTTCAATAAGCAATTTCTGGTCTTGGCCTTGAATTTGACTTCAAATCTATTTTTTCTGGATATCCGCCCAAAGGCTTCTGGATATCCGTTCCAAAGCTTCTGGATATCCAGAACCCTTTGAGACTGATATCCAGAAATTTTCTTCTGGTTATCAAACGTATAGCTTCTGGCTATTAAAAACGCGTTTCTCCATAGTTATGGAGAAACGCGTTTCTCAGCAGACTTACTCAATAATTTAAAGTGGTTTAGAGATTAATACTTCTCCTATGTCCACGCTTACTGTTCTTCACAAGTAAGATACTGTTCTTCACAAGTAAAATTAATTCACTATAATCTTCTTTCCAATAATCACACAAAGTGATAAGGCAAGTTCCCTGAACTCCCTATTCTTAATTGACACTTCAATTAAGATTGCTTTTTCGAAAGCAAGTTAAAAAGAAAAGAAAAAAAAATGCACAATAGCAAGTTCAAAAGGTGGAAGGGGGGTAGGGGTATTGGTTAACAATGAACTATAAATGAGTTTGGATGATTGTGTGTGAGTGTGAGTTTGGAGGATAGTTGTTTAGCTATGGAGGAGGGGAGGAGGGTTTGTCTTTGCTAGGGATGGACATGGTTTGGTTTAAATTGCGGTTTGAGATCGAATCAAATCAAATCACGCAGTTTGGTTTGATTTTTTTCTATAAATGGTTTAGCTTGATTTGAAAATTTAATAAATCGTGTGGTTCGGTTCAGCTCGCAGTCTGGAACCTCAAAACCGAATCAAACCGAACCAAACCAAACCGATTCAGACTGAACCGCGGTTTGGAACCGTGAAACCGAACCGTGAATATATTGGGTTTGGTACTTTGCTATAATCTATTTGGTTTGATACTTTTATCTTGCTACTAAGACATTTGACTTTTATTTAATGGTTGAATCTTGAATTTGTGATTTTGTATCTTTATTTTAGACAATGTCTTGTAATTTATTTTGAGATGGTTTCTTTTGTTGTACTTGTTAGAACAATGAACTTTCAGTTTACTAAAACTCATTCCTATTTGGATAGTAGTATTTGTGTTTTATGTTTAATATATATGATTGCTAGTTTAATAAAAAAAAATATGTAAAGAGCAACGCTTTTAGTTGGACAGGTTTGTAGTTCGGATAGCGGTCTAGACCGCAGTTCGGACCACGGTTTGAACCGTTTATGAAATCGTGGTTTGAGACCGAGCCGAACCAAAACGAGGTGGTTTGATTTGATTTGGTTTGAAATTTTCTATGATTCAATTTGATTTGAGATTTTTCCAAATCGAGTACTAGCGATTTGATCTCCAAATTTCTTCCAAACTGAATCAAACCGAACCATGTCCACCCCTAGTCTTTGCTATTTAAGGATTGTCTTTGCTGTTTAGGATTAGGGTTTGCTGTCTAGTGAATTTGGATGAGATGGTTTGAATTGGATCATTTCTTTTATCAAAACTCTTGATTTTACTTGATTAGTTATGATGATCAGAGTTGGGACCTAATATGAAAAAAACATTAATTTAATGCGTTAGTACATACGTTCTAGAATGGAAAAGTTAACACTTTTGATTTGTAATAATGATGCTTTTGACATAAACATAAATAATACTCCCTCCGTTTCAATTTCATTCGAAAAGGCACAAATTTTTATTTTGAATATACCATTTAAAAAGGCATACTCACAAAACGAAAACTTTTTTAACCACTTGTCATAATTGCAATAACTGTCCACTAACTATTATCTACACCACTTTATCTATCTTACAACACTTTTTATACTCACAAAATGGTCCTCACGAAAATTAATGAGTGAACTAAGTGTTGTGAATATAAAAAGTGAGGTAGAAGAGAGAATGTGGGGTAGAGAATAGTAAGTGTATAATTATTGTGAGTACGACAAGTGATACATGAATAAAAAATATTAAAAAACTTTCCAGTGTACCTTTTCAAATTTAAATGGGACAAATAAAATAGAATTTTGTGTATTTTCTAATGGGGCGGAGGGAGTATATGCTATTTCGTAAAACTATTTTTTTATTGTTTAAAAATAGTTTTGACATGATAATGTGGTTATTACTTCCGCTTTACTAAAATAATAATTACATTATTAATTTCTAAAATTTTAAAATATAGTCTATGGTAGTATTTCTTAAATTGATAGTTTAAAGTCATTAAATATCCAAATTTGCCACCAAAGAAGAAGAGAGAGGGGGAGGAGGATGATAATAAATTAATGAAGAAAATTGAGGATAAGACCAATGGGGTGATAGTTACATACTAAGGGCAATGGCTAAATAAAATTTATTATTAAAATGATTTTTTTCTCATTTTATTCATTTTTGAATAGTGTATTCTCCAAAATAACAAGTTTTGAAAAATATTTTTAAAAATCACCAAGTTCGATAAAACTCGCTACTAGCATTAGCAAATTTATTTAGAAAGAAAAAAAAAGATAAACTTGCTAATAGCATATTAGCGAGTTTCACAAAACACTCGCTACTAGAAATAGTGAGTTTTAGCGGAAAAAAAGGTGTAAACTCGCTACTTGTAGTAGTGAGTTTCAACAAACTTGATCATTTTTGCAAGAGTAGGTCTGCTGAAAAACGCGTTTCTTCATAATTATGGAGAAACGTGTTTTTAATAGCCAGAAGCTATGCGTTTGATAACCAGAAAAAAATTTCTGGATATCAGTCTCAAAGAGTTCTGGATATTCAGAAGCTTTGGAACGGATATCCAGAAGCCTTTGGGCGGATATCCAGAAAAAATAGATTTGAAGCCAAATCCAAGGTCAAGACCAGAAATTGCTTATTGAAGGTTTCTGGATATCCAGAAACCTTCAAATGTTTATCCGTAAACCATCAATGAATATCCAGAAACATTTTGAAAGTTTCTGGATATTCATTTTGAAGGTTTCTGGATATCACTTTCATAAGCTTCTGGATATCCAGAAGCCTTGGCCTGCATTGTCGCGCGACAAGTCGGACCCCGTTTCTCCATAAGTTACGGAGAAACGCGTTTCTCCCCAGATTTTGTGTTTTTGCAAATATTTTTCAAGACTTATCATTGAAAAAATATTATTAAATGTTTAAATAATGAAATGAAATTATCAGTTACGAAGGGAGTACGAATGTAACTTCAATTGAAAGAGCTGGGCTCTCTAGCCCCATTTTGGGCTAACTAATTTATTCATGAGCCGAACTAGGCCCAAGATAATTATAGGTTTTGGGCCTGACTTGAGCCTGCTCATAGAACACATCTACATGAATTTTATGAAAATGTCAACTTAAAAATACTAACCCCCCCCCCCTATTATTAAAACTTTCAAATCCGAAAAACCCAACAAATAATTCTCATGTAAAAAAAAAAAAAAAACCCTAATATTAGATATTAAATACCAAAAAGTCCAAAATTTAACGGTTTATCCAATGTTATTAGATTTGAGGGAAATTACCGCTTAATCCTTCGTCCCAATTGAAAAGATCAATTTAGACAAGAATTTTGGAATTTAACAACCTAATCCGATATTATAATCAAAATTTCATCCAATCCTTCGCTACCCAAACTACCAAAGTTGCATCTGAACGACGTATACCTACCATTTGAGTCGAGATCGGACTTTCCTGCAACCCGACAGCCGCCAGAGGTAATCTCCGTCTCCCTCTCTTTCGCACTATTTTTTTGTGTAGATCTGAAGAATTTTGGCATCCATTCCTCAATATAGGGCACAAAAATACTACATTTTTTCAATAATTAGTGTTCCCAATTCGAATGTGACTCACTCAATCTACTGATTCCATTCATGCTCATTTTTCTATTTCAGCATTAAGATGCATCTACTCTAATTTTACCTGTACAATGATAATTTCTTGACAAGCTTGCAGCCAATTGAGATTTGAGAGTGTTAGATTTTCTTCAGAGGTAAATAGTAGAAGTTGAAGTGGTCGTTGGTGGAGAGTTGGCCAGAAGGAAGAGTTGAACACGGTGGTTGATAGAGACATAGTGACCGGAGGAGGTGGGGTGAGTATCTTGAACTAGTTGGTGGTGGCGCTCGACTGGTGACGGTGGCGCTGACATAATTTCTCGCTCTCTCTCTAATGTGTGCTCCCGAGTTTTATTTTGAAAGGAAAGGGAAGGAAAAGGGAGAAAATGAGGATGATTTCCTTCTTAGGGTGTGCTCCCGAGTTTTTTTTAGAAAGGAAAGGGAAGGAAATGGAAGGAAATGGAGGCCTCATTTCCATCCTATCCAAACCTCCCAAATATGGGAGGAAATGGAAGGAAAGGAAATGAAATGATTCAAAGGAATATTTGTGTTCTTCCTATTTTATCCTCACAAATAAATACTCCTCTTTTATTTCATTAAGGTTATAATTATAATTTTACATTTTTTCCTTCCCTTTCCCTCATAACTTGGGAGCACCTAGGGAAGATTTTAATTTCCTTCCATTTCATTTCCTCCCCTTTCCTTCCCTTTCCTTCCCTTTCTCTTCCTAAAAAACTCGGGAGCACACACTAAACAAAATGGAAAAGATAAAATGAGGGTGAAATTGGTCCGATCAAGGATAAAGGTTGGAAACTTGAAATGGTTGGACAGTTGTCAACATTCATTTCTGCTGACAGTACTTCCGTGCTATACTAAGATAGCATTGTTTCTTTTATATATAAAAAACAATGATTATGATAGTATAAATATAAGTGAGAAAATAAAGCATTTAAAAAAAAATTAACACATTATTTCTTTTCTTTTTTTATATGAAATTATTTTTTCTTATGTCAAATAATCTCATAAAATTCAAAAATAAAAGTCGTAAAAGACTAAAAGTAACTGTAAACTTAACTAAAAATAAATGTGAATATAACAAATATGTCAAATAATCTTATAAAATTGCAAAAATAGAGGCCCTAAAATACTAAAAACAACTATGAAATTAAGTAAAAACAAATGTGAATATAATAAATATGTCAAATAATCTCATAAAATTGCAAAAATAGAGGCAATAAAAGACTAAAACAACTGTGAAATTAACAAAAAATATCAGTGGACTTAAGTAAAAACAACTGTGAACATAACAAATATGTCAAATAATCTCATAAAATTGCAAAAAATAGATGACATAAAAAACTAAAACAACTGTATACTTAACAAAAAACAACAGTGAACTTAACAAATAGCTCATATAATCTCATAAAATTGCAAAAATAAAGGCTATAAAAGACTAAAAACAACTGTGAACTTAACTAAAAAAATCTGTAAATCAAGTAAATAATAGTCATTTTCATGCAGAAATTATGAATTTAGCTAAAACAACTGTGAACTTCTATTAATTGTTATTGGAACAAATGTAAAAAATAACTGTGAACTTATAAAAAACAACTGTGAACTTGTAACAACTTTTAACTTCTCAAATTTGCTCCAGATTATATAATGATGTTATTAGTTTGATTCGTATTAAAGATACGAAAACAACGGTGGTTTCAGATTTTTTTTTTTGATTTATAGATCTTAAAATATTTCATTTTAAAATTTTGAATGAAAAAAAAAGAAAAAGAGAGAAAGAAAGCGCGGGGGGGGGATGGGGAATGAGCCACATGCATCCACGTCAGTGCGGTGACATTTGTGTAATTTTGCCAATCTAACAAGGGCATGCGCGTCCATTTATAATGAGAGTACCTGGTGGTCGATTTCAAAAATCATTGTACTATCTGGTCATTTTTGTTAGGGTGAGAGATGATTTGGTAATTGCCCCATAGATTTGAGAATTCATATTACTTCAAACATGATTATTATTTCAGTTATGAGTTTACAAAGATAAAATTTATCCTTCTTAAACAATTATAGATAAATATTCAAAAAATAATACTTTTAATATTAATAAAATTGTAGGACTAACAAAGTATTAATTTCAATAGTAATTCTAAAAAATAATAATGATTGTGATCATTTTTAGATTTTTAACCATCTTTTATCTATTATTTTATAATTTTATTACGAAATTTATTAATTACATTATATAAACATGATTTTCTAAAAATAATTAGACACAGTATCATAAATTTATCTTTTTATTATTTTTATCTTATAATAAAAATAATATTTTATATTATTATTAATTATAATTATTTATCAATATATGATAAATTTTATATTTTTAACATGTCACAACTTAAAATAAAAAACAAATTTCATCTACATAAAAGCTTCAAACTTAAAGAAAAAGTTAAATTGTTAAATTTTGGGATTTTCGATATTGAATACTCCCTCCGTCCCGTTACAATTCACACAGTTACTGTTTGCACGCGAATTAAGGAGAAAGTTAGTGGAGTAAGTGTTGTGAGTATGAAAAATGAGGTTGGAGAGAGAAAGTGGGGTAGGAAATAGTGAGTTGATTGGTGTTGTGAGTATAAAAGTAAAGTAGGAGAGAGAATTAGTGGGTGAAATAGTAAAAATTCTTTGTCATTTTAGGAAGTGTGCAGTTTGTAATGGGACGTCCAATGAGGAAAGTGTGAAGCTTGTAGCGAAACGGAGGGAGTATATAATTTTAGGGTTTTCTTGGTAAGAGAATTATTTATTGATTTTTTTGGATATGAATGTTTTTATAGGGAGTTTCTGGTATTTTTTCTTAATTTCAATAGTTATTCTAAAAAATAATAATGATAGTGATAATTTTCTGATTTTTAATCTTCTTTTTATCTACTCCCTCCGTCCCGGCTCAAGCTTCCTCTTTTTAGCATTGCACGCAAAATAAGAAAATGAGTGGGAAGAAAAAATGTTGTGAGTGTAATTTGAAAATAGGAGAGAGAATGAGTGGAGGGAATAGTAAATTATAATGGTGTTGTGAGTATTAAAATAATATAGGAGAGAGAATGAGTGGAGAAAATAGTAAAGATTCTTTGCCAAAAAAGAAAAGTGGAAGCTTTTAACGGGACACCCAAAATGGCAAAAAATGGAAAGCTTCTACTGGAATGGAGGTTTACTACGAAATTTATTAGGAAAAATTCCTTTTTAACCACAATGACTAGACATGTCCATTCGAATACGGTTCCGGTTCCCGGTTCCGGAACCGCCGGTTCCCGGTTCCCAAATAGCCGGAACCGTATTCGAACCATATTAATCCGGTTCCCGGTTCTCGGTTCTGTTCGCCGGTTCCGGTTTCGGTTCCACGGTTCCACCGGTTCCGGAACCGTCTAACTCTTTTTTTTTTTTTTTTTTTTTTTATAAAAATCAATTACTGAAGTAGGAGTTTATTTAAGACCAAACTCGTACGGCAACGCAACCCCTTCAGAATCTTCTTGGCTCAAATGCAACAAATCATTTGTTTTTTCTTCATCCTAGACCATTTTAATATTGACTGCAACATTAGATTAAAAATGTATCTACATTTATAAATCATTTGTTTTTTTCTTCTCGTCAATCATTAAGTATTAAATATTAGTGAACTCATTAAAAAAAAATAGAATTCATATTTAGGTCCAGATAGGACCCTTGGATGAAGGAAATTCTAACAATATTTTTAGAAAAAAAAGGGGCGGTACCCTTATAATTTTATTAATATAATTGAAAATATTACAATGAGAGGGACAACCAAGTCTTTCCCTTTTATAATTCAAGGGTAGACAAAAGGAGCCTATACCTCTATAATCTATATTACAACATTTATCTAAATTCTAGTCTAATTTAAATAAAACAACACTACACTACAAGTACAAATACTAAATAAATGCTAAATATTACATTTAACTTACCTTGATCAATCGCTTCCCGTTGAATCGTCGAAAAATTCTTCATCGGATATAACATTGAGTTCTTGTTCTCTTCTATCCGCTTTCACCCAATCATTCAACAAAGTTTGATTTTCCAAATTTTCACAAGTCAAATTTGTGCGATGATCATCCAAAATATTTCCACTAATGCTAAAAGCACTCTCGACGGCAACCGTTGATGCGGGCGCCGCTAATACCTCTTTTGCAATCATAGAAATAATACGAAATTGAGTTCCTCTTCTCGACCACCAACGTAAAATATCAAAGTCACTTGGATTTTCTTCATACTCAAATGACGTCGTTAAATAAGTATCAAATTCGGTAAAAGAGGTTTGTGAAGAGCTCCCTCCTCGAGACCGTTTTCTATTTATGTAGAAACTAGTCATGTAATCCATATTGGGGTCGACTTGAATGGCCGGTTCAACCGTAGCTTGATCACCATAAAGTACACCGAACTCTTTATAAACATCTAAAAATGATTTTTTTGCATTTTGAATGATTTGATGAACATTTGGATAATTGGGATCGTTTTCATGAAAAAAGTTAGAGTAGTAAAAATGAAGCAATGATTCTAAACCATCCTCTCTAACTCTAGGATCCAATAATTTTGCAATTAAAAAAATCATAGGAAACTCATAAAAATATTTTAACCATTTTTCTTTCATACGTATGACCAAAGCACCAATATTTTCGTCATTTTGAAATCGACTTAAACTTTGAGAAATTAAAACACAATGATCCAAAACTAAATCACAAGTTGGATAATACGTACCGGACAATTTCTCGGCTTGAAAACTTTCAATATACCAATTAGGCCCTCACAAGAAACCCAATGTGAAGCAAATAATTGTTCCCCATAGTTAACGGATGCTAAAAATATTGCAATATGTTCTTTATATGGATAAGAATCGGCTAGTAGTTTATAAGTGGAATTCCACCTAGTTGAAACATCATTTGTAAATTTTTTGGGACGGATATTATTTGTTTGACAATATAATATCCATCGTCTTTCAATTGATTTCTTTTTATATAAAAACGAATCCCCGCTTTAATGGGTGCAATGGAACTTTTCAAAGTATCTAAACCATCTTGGACACATAAGTTTAAAATATGACAAATGCATCGAACATGAAAAAAACTACCACCCAATATTGGTTGACAAAATTCTTTTAATTGTTCA
This sequence comes from Adenophora triphylla var. japonica, assembly GCA_022495995.1. Classification (NCBI taxonomy): domain Eukaryota; kingdom Viridiplantae; phylum Streptophyta; class Magnoliopsida; order Asterales; family Campanulaceae; genus Adenophora; species Adenophora triphylla. The sequence goes on from JAFEMH010003143.1 coordinate 199,984, forward strand.
ATACTAGCGGTATTAGCACTAGCATTATCAAAATCAACAGAAAAAAACTTTTTTTCCTAAATTGTATTCTTGTAAAATGGTATGTAATTGAAATGCGATATTATGCGCATTATGCTCTACGTCAAAATCTCGTAATGCAAGTAATCTTTTTTGAAGTGTCCAAGATGGGTCAATCCAATGACAAGTAACTCCCATATAAAAATGTTCGATCCTTTTATCACTCCATATATCACAACAAATTGAAACTTTAGATTTTAAGTCGGAAAACATTTGAACAAAATTATATTTATATTCCCCGACCAATTTCCGAACATCACGTGTAAGTGTACTACGTGGTACTCTTCTAGCGGCGGGGTTAAGACTCATTTTGCAAAATCTTCGTAATAGTCATCCGCAAAACCAAAGGGAAGACCCTTTACGCAAACAAATTTTGCCATATTTTTCTATGAGAAGCCTCAGTATATTGAAATAGAGATTGAGAAGAAGATGTACCTTGCGACGAAGTCGTGAATCCTTGAAGTTGACTTTGATCCGTTGTTACTCCCATCTCGGTAGGATGCTTGTTTCTTAAATGCTTATTATAATTTCCGTACCCTTGGCCTTGTTTCCACCCCATTTGATGTTTGCAATAGTTGCATTCCGCCACCCATTGACCCTCTTTATTTTGTACTTTGCTAAGGTGACGCATCCACAATTCGGATCGAGGGCCGTGGGCGCTCGACCTCGACCTCCTCTCGTGGCCACGGGTTGTGTAACATTATGCGCGTCACTTTCTTCTTCAATTTGTTGTTGTTGTTGTTCATTGGATGCCAACACTTCTTCATCTTCTTCATGTTCTCCCATATTTTCACCACCAAAGCCCGCCTCAAATTGGGGAATGTAAACATCATCATCTTGCATTGGTGGTGGTGGTGGTGGGGGTGGTGGTGGTGGTTGGCGAGATGAAGTTGATTTGCTCTTTCTTCTAAATAAAGAAGACATAATTAAAAAAATAGAGAGAGTTAAGTAAGAGAGAGTTTGAAAGCTTGTGTGAAAAAAATTAGAGAGAGTTAAGTAAGAAAGAGTTTGAAAGCTTGTGTGAAAAATAATGAAAGGAAGAGACTGATATTTAAAGTTGAGAAACAAGGTAGAAATCAGCCATTACTAACGGCTCTATTTAATATTTAACGGACATATTCTGGCGGTGAGTGGGTGAAGACAGGAGGAGGACAGGGTCAGCCTTAAATTTGCCATTTGAAATTTTGAATAAAGGTAGAAAAGAAATCAGCCATTTGAATTTTGGCCTTTGGCGTGTGTGGCCTTCCTTCACCGAATCAATGTGTATGTGTCAGCCTTTGAATTTGCTTTAGACATAATTTGGAAAATGTGACTTTGGGAGTGACAGGAGGACAGGCGGCCACAGGAAGACTTTGGGACTTGGGACTTGGGACTTGGGAGTGGGAATAAATTCGGTTCCCTGTGCCGGTTCCCGGTTCCGGTTCCCGGTTCTCGGTTCCCGGAACCGCCGGTTCTTCGGTTCTCAATACTGTGGATTCGTATTCGAACCGTTTCAATCCGGTTCTCGGTTACGTTCGGTTCCCGGTTCCGACGGTTCCCGGTTCTCGCCGGTTCCCGGTTCCGGTTCTACCCGCCGGTTCCGCCGGTTCCCGGTTCTATTTGGACATGTCTAACAATGACCAGATCTTATCCCCTAAAAACCCAGCTCAAATAAAAAAAGACTAACTCCTTTGTTATTTCAAATTAAAATCCCTTTAAACCCCATTATACCGTGAACGGCCAAAATGAAGTTAGCACGCCGTTAACTTCCGTCCGGCGTTCTTTGCGGAATTGAAAAATTGAATCCAAAATTGAAGAATGGTGAAGATGGCAACGTTCCCATGTCGGTGGTGGCGAAGCGATAGCGCAAAACTACTCCGATTTCCTAGTTCTTTTCACAAAAGGGTCTCTCAATCTCAATTAGACGAAGAATCTCTTTGTTTGTGGCCCTAGATCTTGACCAATATACATTTGCCTGTCCGTCTCCTCCGGCGGCCGGTGGATTTTCGGGACCAAGAGTCCAACGCCGTGCTTATTATCTCTTCGACAATTGAAGTTTCTGGTAAGTCTTTTTACATTCTGGTTTTTATTGGCTTTGAATCTTCTTTATTAATTGATTGAGATGATTGTTTTTATATGGTATAAATTGATATTTTTTGTATATAGCGTAAATAACATTTTCTTGACGTGGGTTTTATTTAATTTACTGTGTCTTCTTTTTTGTATTATATTTCGTCTGCAATTTTGGTATTTTCTTCTTCTTTGCAAAGTTGAGGGAACTGATTTTTTTTTCAAACTTTGAGTTGTTTAACTGTTTTAGGCATGTGTTTTCATGGAGTAATTTTAGTGGGAGGTTGAATTACCAACAGACCTTAACATTTCGAGAAGAAGTGTTTGAAAAGTGAGAGAAATCTGAGCTTTCTCATGCCAGAACATCTTAAACAGGTGCATTGTAATATAGGGTTTTTTGACTATCCAAAGTCAAACATGTTGTTTGAATTTCTCATTCTTTTGCAAAAGAGTTTCTTTGTTTTCCAGGGCCCCTTTTCTGCCAAGCTTAGCAATTCCTTCTCCAAATATGCATCTTTGAATGACACACGCAAGCTGTTCGACGAAACTCCCCAACCAACTATTTACATCTGGTCATATAGCAACTAGTATAGGACATGACAACACTATGAATGGTCCTATAGCAACTAGTATAGGACATGATATCAGTTGCTATAGGACCATTCAAAAACAAAAATAAAACATAAGCCACAAACAAGGACAGTTCATATATACATGATTTTATATAATTTAGTGCAAATTAGTACATCCCCTTTATAAAATCATAGGCAAAACAAGTGGACATACAATGCAATGCATAATAGAGCAGGTCCTATATCACTTGCTATAGGACCATTAAAAGGTCTTAAAGCTTTTGTATATGATGTTGCCAAGTTCTATAGCACTTGTTATAGGACCATTTAAAGTTCTTTTTAGCTGTGTATTTGATGTTTCCAAGTCCTATACCACTTGCTATAGGATCATTCAAAGGTCTTACAGCTTTGTATATTATGTTGCCAGGTCCTATATTCATTTCCTATGGCAAGGGATATAGGACGTGGAACAGGTCCTTTGCCACAAACGAGATGAATCAAGTAACCTCAAAAAAAAAAAAAAAATTAGATCTGATACCTTACATAAACACAAAGAATTTTTTTTTTATCCCCTTTTCAACCTTAATTCTTGCCATTAAGGACATAAATGTCCAAGAAAATATCTGGAAGACCTTTGAACAATTCAAATTTCAAAAACCCCTTCTTCAAACCCTAACAATGGTGGAAAGAAAATGATTGCAGGCTCAGAATTAAAAATCGAAGGGGATCTGATAAATATTACTCCCTCTGTTCTAAAATACTTTGACAATCACCACCACCATTTAATCCACCTCCAAGCCACCGTCGCCTGCCATGGCGAATGTTGGATCTTCAAGCCGCCGCCGCATCGGGCGGGGCAGGTACGTGAGTTGTGGCCGTTGTTGCTACAATGAGAGCACCGGCGAGTCATGGCCTCGACTTGACTCTCTTTTCCGTCGATTAACTCAGTCAATTTCAGTAAATTGGGTTCAGACTTGTGAGGAGTGTTCGTATCTGAGAATGAAAGGAAGGACGGAGAGACGAGCGATGGAGTACGGCTGAGATTGGTGGAGACAACACGGTGACGACGAATGGAGGAACATTAACAACGCTTATGGTCCGTTAAAGGTTGGGGTTTAGTGGGATTTTCATCTCAAATGGGTTAAAATGGCTTATTAATCTGGATTATGGGTTTAAGAGTCCTTGACTCAATTTATTAATTACATTATATAAACATGACATTTCATATATAGAAAGTGTCAGTGATACCTAATATCGTTTGAGCTAGAGTTCTTTGACAATGTTAATATTACAAAATGCCAACCAATACTAAGACTTATAAACATTTGAGCTGACTTTTATAAATATTCAAATCGACACTTTTAACACTTGCTAATAAGTGTCGGTGTGCGATAAAGAGTGTATGTGTGCGTAAAAAAATGTCAGCGGTATTGTTAAATAGTACCAATAGTAATATTTGAGTGTGTTATAGTGTGTTAAAAGTGTGATAGCGTGTGTTAAACGATAATGTTAAAAGAGTGTTAGTGGTGTTCCAATGTGTTATAATTGAAAAACCTAACCAATTACTCTATTTTGTTACACCTTGGAAGCAAAGCCCCTTCGCTTCTTTGCATATTTTATGTGTATCGGTTGTTAATAAAGAGTCAAAAACACACCCCAATCACAATCCACAATATGAGTTGTTATACACATGCATCCTGTTGATTAAGCCAGTAATATAAGTTGTTTTAAAATTGTCATCCAAATAAATGACGAAATTAACCTTAAATCCTTATAAACCCGCGAATGATTTATTTCTTCAACTTATCCCGCACCCTAGCTTTTCAATACAAAATGAATAATTTAGAGCTCGGATTTTGACCCCGTTCTATTGTGGTAGTTCAATTGTGAAATTTCTTTCTTTTATAACCTATCTTATGTCTTCTTTGTACAATCATCAAATGAATGAAGTATTATCTCATCAACCCCTTTCTATTAGTTATACATCCCATTGTTAATTACATCCATGCCTATCAACCAATCTATTGAATTTTGATCTTCCACTGCTTTTCACCTTCCCCAATTCATTTTTTAAAGCATCCAAGGCTTCTTCCTAATACTGAGTTCTCAAACAATCAAATAACATCATAGCATAGGGGTTTAAATGGTTCATTTTAATTCGATTTGAACCAATTTATAGATTGAATTACGAATTATTGGTTTGAAAAAATTTAAGACTGAATCAAACCATGAAAAAGTTCAAACTGAATCAAACCAAACCACTATTGTTTGGTTATCTTTGGTTCAAATCGCGATTCAATTATTTGGTTCAAACCACGGTTTAAATCGCAACCCAAACTGTGGTTCAGACCACAATGCAGATCGTGGTTCAGACCAGGTTTATACTAGGGTTCAAACCACAATTCAAACCGCAACTCATTAATAGATTTGTATAAAAAAATTATGATACAGAGGAAGAGCGAGGGAAGGGAGAATTTTCTATTAATACATGATCTTTCAACACAATATAGTAATATTGAAGAGAGAATTTTCCAAGAATTTTTTAAGCTTGATGGAAGGGAGAGAGAGTTTTTTTTTTTTTTTAATAGTGGTGGTAGAAGGTGAAGATGAACACTTTGGACCCGAATCTATGGATCGGCCCGTCCGCCCACCAGCCCGTTGCCCGCCAAGTCCAGCCCGTGTATAAGAGGTAGGCTGGATCTGAAATATAAGTCACGGGCCGGCCCAAGCCTGCATGCTTTTTGGGTCCGCCCAGCCCGCCACCGCCTAGCCCGCTCATATACAAATTTTCAATTTTTTTAAAATAATTAATATTAACTATTATAAAGCATGACACATGTAAGTCATTTTAAAGTGGTTAAGTTCTTGCCTTCACTTGTAAATGATCCAAGTTCAACTACCAATGCCTTTATTTCTCTTTTTAAATTTTCTGAAATTTAGAAGGAAAAAATAAAATAAAAAATATGTCGGCCAGATCATGGCACACCAGGCGTGCTGGGCCGGGCTCGAAATGCACAGGCCGGGCCAATCCGCGAATAAGGCGGGCTATCGGTTGAGCGTGTCGGGCCGGACTGGCCCATTGTTTTTCGTCAGTAGGAGGAAAGATAAGAAAGGCAAGTATGTAGGTTTAAGGGGGAGATGAAAATTTAATAGGTTGGTGAAAGAAGGATTTAATGTTACAGGTGTAATTAGTATATATATAAATAATGTTGAAGAAATCCAATTACTAGTGTATACATTGAATGTATAACACTGAATAATAGTATGATAATTGTAATTGGTGGCATTTTGTGAAAATTGCATTGCATGTATATTTAGTAATTGTACGAGGTTGATTAAAAATTCTTGTATAAAAACTCTTCCCCACAATAAACAATTGGCTTCAAACAATGTTTGTGAGGAAATGTTTTTCGAAAAATATTTTTCTATTTTTCGGTATTTGATAACCATCGAAAAATAAAGTCAACGGAAAAGATTTATCGCTCAATAAAAAATAGGCTTGTTTCCTAAGAAAAATGACTTCCGAATTTCTTCTTCTCAAAACATTTTTCAAAAAATGTTTCTTAGTATCATCACCCCAAACCCCACCCACACCTCCCAACCCCCACATCCACCACCTCCGCCCCCCTCTCCCCCTCAATTTCTTTTTGCTCATACTAAAATTATTTTTTAACAACTTTCTTGCTGCCCCCCCAACTAGCCCCCCCCCCCCCCACCGCTCATTTTTTTTGCTCATATTAATTTTTTTATCAACTCTCTTGCCGCTCTCCCCCCCCCCCACCCCCAACCCGTCAAAAAAATAATTTTACTCATTAAAATATTTTTTGACAACTTCCTTGCCGCCTCTGCATCCCAAACCACCCCCACCCTAACCTCCCCCTACTCCACACACACCCTCCCCATCAATTTTTTTTAACTCATATTAAAATTATTTTTTAACAACTTCCCTTAACGCACCTCCTACGTCCCACCCACTCTCCCGTCAATTTCTTTTTACCAATATTAAAATTATTTTTTAACAACTCCCCAACCATCCTCATCCCCACCCCACCCCACACCACACCCTATCCTACCTACCCCTCGATCACTCACCAACCCACCCCAACCTCCCTACCTTCACTCTACCTACCAACCTCATTTCTACTATTCTACCTTATCCTAATCCTAACCCCTACCTCACCCTCTACCCTTATCATATCCCCCCACCACTTACCCTACCTACCTCATTTTGTGTGTTTAATCAGAAAATGTTATTTTTAAATTTACGAAACACATGAAAATGTTTTCTGGAAAATATTTTCCTTAGATTTACCAAACAACCAAATTTCATTTTCCAAAAAACATTTTCATTTTCCAGAAATTGTTTTTCGAAAAATATTTTCCCCCAAACAAACGGATCCTTACTCTTACTACCTCAATTCAATCACCCAAACCCAAAGGGTGTGCTCTCGAGTTTTTAAAGGGAGAGAAAAGAAAGGGAAGAGAAGTAAAGGGAAGAGAAGAAATTTAATTTCTTCCCGAGGTGCTATCGAGTTAGAAATGAAAGAGAATGAAAAAAATATAGAATTACATTTGTACCCTTAATGGAAAAAAAATATTTGAGGGGTAAAATAGGTTTATCAAAAAAGTTTCTTTTATAATATTTTATTTCCTTCCATTTACTAGATTTTTTTCTGAAATAATTTCTTTTTAAAATATTAATTTCCAAAATAACAACCCTTCCAAACTATTGACCAAAGTGACTCATTTTTTGAAACTCGCTAATTCGTGTAGCGAATTTAAAAAAAAATTCATTTAAACTCCCTACTTGGTGTAGCAAGTTCAATTTTCCTATTTTTTTACTTAAACAATTTCGAGAATTTTACGGAAATTTTATTAAAATTTGAATTCGATACTGTGAATAGCGAGTTTAGATTAATTTTTTTTTTATAGATTAACTTATATTCGCTAATGACAATAGCGAATTTAAATTCGCTACTACCATTATCGAATTTCCTGTAAATCTAAACCAACCAAATAAAGTCAGTTCACATCCCAACTTTATAACAAAGTTGTATCAAAACCTGTGACAAACAATCACATTTAATCTGCACCAACCAAACACATTTAAACACCCTTGACAAACAAACACATTCAACAACACGTAAATAGAACAAAATATCATTAAACGACCACAACCCGGTCACATAGGAAATGTCTCAAATGTTCATTTAGGGATCATTTTTTCCTACGGTTATATGTTTTTTCTTTATCGAAATATATCCCCTCAACTTGCGTAACATTCACCCTGTGTATCGTGGGCTCGTGTGCTATGAGGCGACTCACCTTGTATATCCATCGTTATCTGAGTCTCGGGAGGTGCATCTGTCTGTAATAGAGTCTCGAGAGGTACATCTGTTTGTAATTGAGTCTCGGAAGGTGCATATGTCTGAGTCTCTACCCGAGCTACCTGGTCCTGCTCCGGCTGTTGCTCTTGGTCCTCCTCTTGCTCATCCCCTAAATGTTGACCAGGTTGCATCTGTGGCACTCTCTGCACGCGACGATGTTGAGGTCGTGGTTGTCTGTGTGGAACAACCTGGACGCGATCAATTGTTGCCGGGGGTGCTCGAGCATCAAGTCGCTATTGTTGTCGTATATACGTAAGAGAAAATATAATGAGATGCCTCATTTGAAGCCTAGAGTTATCCACCTCCAACTCCTGGGTGATGCTTCCCTCGTTAATTTCATGCATTCGTTGTAAGTTTTGCACCTGTTAACATCAACATGGCAAGAATGTTACTAACTTATTATTACAATCAATAAACCCTAATATTAAAAAGTTTTTAAAATTATATTCACTAACCAAACCCTCGAAGACACTGACATGTGATATGTACCCTATATCCTCTACATTGATCGAGTTCACAATTAATGAACATTTGATCTTCTTGAACCAAATCATGTATGGATAGGCGTAATCCATCACCTTTTCACCCAACACACCATTCACCACGCTCTGAGCTCGTGCATTCTATAAAAATATGTACTCACTATGTTTTGAATCACAAGCCACATGTCCTCTACCTCGGCGATCAATACTATGCAAATCTTCTTGTGTGTCACATGGATCGGGGACCGGGTGTAGCATGCCAAACTGCCTCATAACTCGATCAGGTAGGTGCCATTCTACCCTGTCAAAGCAGATAAGAGGCGCTCTCATGCTCTATACGGCCTGTCCCTTCCTTCAATAATCTGGAACAACTCGATCTATATATGGCTGCCAAATAATCTGATCCTCAGTGAGAGACGCTAGTTGATCCCGATAGGCACGTAAGTTTTGTGTGTTAACATGCAAATACGATAGGGACCCAGTCCACCTGAAAAGATTAAAAAAAATACAATTTAAACAACTCTAGATAAATACAATATAATTTAAACAAATCAGATAAATACAATAGAATTTACACAAATCAGAGTGGTTGTAGTTACCTACATCCCAATGGACTGTTGGGTAAGTTCGGTTGCACATCCTGATCTCACCTAACCACTATTGGTTGAGTGGGCAACAACCTCTCACATGTCCAAAGTTGTTTGTATTATAAACAAATCACATAAATACAATATAATTTAAAAACATACATAAAACCAAACATATATCGAAAAATATAATTATCATACCTGTACAATAGAGAGAAATCCACTATAGTTACTGGTGTCGGGCAAAGTCGCAGTACACATTTCTCGATAAAGAAAGGCCAAAGCAGCACCCTAACTATAATCATGTATCATCTCGATATCTCTAAGCAGTGGGAGTTACATCAACTTCACCTCATTACTAGTGCGACCAGGCATCACAATCGACCCGAGATATGCCAATATGTACGCACGTGTATACCTAATGACCAAATCCTGTGTCGTATTTTCTGGAAGCTGATAAAAATGGGGAAACTGATTTAGAAGTCACTTAAGCTTCAACTACCCTGCTTCTATCTCACTCTCTGGTGGTCTAACACCTAATAACTCCTCACATAAGTCGCACCAACCCTGAAGCAACCTCGTGGTGTCAGAACCAGTAACTGGAAGTCCATCAATCGGTAACCTTGACAACATACCCATATCCTCTAAACTAACGGTCATCTCACCAATAGGAAAATGAAAATTGTGAGTTTCCTGACGCAATCGCTCAACCAACGCTGTAAGCAAACCCCAATCATACGTGATTTTCCCTAACTTATAAACCCCGTAAAATCCTGATACTACTAGTCTCTACTAGATCTCCACCTCCAACAATTCCGGTAGAGTCGAACCACGACGAAAAGATAACTTCTCAACATGTCTCACACCTCAGATGTATTCAGTTAGATGCTTATCCTGTAATCTCAAAACATCTCGTTGCAAATGACCCGGATCGACAAACGGCTTAAGAAGCACTCCATGTTGATGTTCTACATTCATCTGTAACACAAAACACAAAATTGATCAAATTTAAAACACATGCATATCAGTAGAAAGCCAAGAGACAACCATCAGTTCTAAAAAGAAGAAAGACAACTATTGTGAAGCATATTTCTAAATTCATCTGTAACACAGTAACACAATAGACAAAATTGATCAAATTTAAAACTTAATTTAACAAAAATCCTAACTGAACTAACGAAAAACATAACTGAACTAACGAAAAACCTAACTTAACTAACAAAAAACCTAACTAAACTAACAAAAATACTAATTTAATCAACAATACCATAGAAATCAAGAATAACTAATTAAGTAAAAAGAATAACTCATAAATCAATCAATTCGAAAACCTTAGGTTGAATCCATTTCAAAAACCCCCAAATCAATCAATTTCGAAAACCCTAGATTAAAATAATGCTAAATTGATTCGAAATATAGGAGAGAGTATGAAATTAGAGAGTTACACTAGCGAATTTGAAGTCGTTACTGTAAATCACGAGTTATGCTCTCGTCGTTCCAGTTTCCCCCTCTCTCTCTCTCTGTGTTGTTAAGTTGGGTGAGTAAGTATGATTTATCTGTGTGCGTTATTAAAAAAAAAAGCTTCTCTAAATTCGCTATTGGGAAAAACGAGTCTTTAAGTGAACTCGATAATTCAAGTAGCGAGTTTACCTCTTTATTTAAACTAATTACAATCTTAATTAGCTAATCATTTATTTATAGTAAACTCGCTATTCACAATAGCGAATTAATATTTTAATAAAATTCACGTAAAATAATCGAAATTGTTTACGTAAAAAAAGAAAAAGAAAAATTAAACTCGCTACACGAATTAGCGAGTTTTAACGATTTTTTTTTTTAAATCGCTACAGCAACGAAGTAGCGAGTTTCAAAAAAGGACTAATTTTGGTCAATAGTTTGAAAGGTTTGTTATTTTGGTAATTATTATTTTTAAAATGAATTATTTCAGAAAAAAAATAATCCCATTTCCTCCCACTTTTGAAAGAATTGTGTAGAAAGGAAATGATCAAATAATTTCCTTTTCCTTCCCTCCAATTTCTTACTAAAAAATTCCTATAGCAAGCTTTATTTTAGATTTCCTACCTTTTCCTTTCATTTTATCCGTTTTTAAAACTAGGACCACACCCAAAGAGTCCTTAATCCATTTGAGCAAAAAAAATAAAATAAAAAAAAAAAAAAAAAAATTGATCTTTGACAAATTCACTTCTTGGGGTTTGCCGTATCTCCCACAACTCTAAAATCAAAACACCTCCCACAAATTTCTTGTGATTTTATCTTCTTGCGCAGTTTGTTCCTTCATCTAATTGTATGCCCTCTTTATCCGTTGAATTTCTGCTCATTTCAGCAGTTAATTTCACTATGCTTCGTCTTTCTTGAATTTTTTTCCTAAATATTCAATTTTTGTCTGTATCAATTAGTAGAATCGGATTTCAAGCTTACAGTTTCTGGGTATTGTTCATTCTGCTTTGATCTTCTGCTAATTGCGCCCTCCGTTTTGAATTTTTTGATCAAAGACTTTTTCCACCTTTAATTTGGTATATAATTATTGCTGAGTTTTCTTAAGCTGAAACTGTTTATTGTATCTCCTGAAGTATGGAGTAGTATTAAGTTTCTTTAATAAGAATTTAGGTTGTGTTTTTGATATGCAGTTTTTGAAGCCAAAATGACTAAAAGCTGCTTCAAGCAAGAACATGAATTTGGTATGTTTAGGCTTTCAGGGTTTCTGTTTTCATTATTATTTCGCTATTCAATTTCTATTTATTGATTTTGGTGAATTACTAAAGAAAGTTGATTGTTTAATTGGGTGATTAAATGTTGGCGTTTGGCTCTTTAGAGAAAAGGCGAGCTGAGGCTGCAAGAATCAGGGAGAAATACGCTGATCGAATTCCGGTGAGAGCTAGAAACTAACTTTTGGGTGTACAAAATTTTGTTTGGCATTTTGTTCTATTTCGTGTCTTTATTACTTGCTATTTGCCGTCTTATTTTCTTTGTGTTGTATAACTTCCATATTTGTGTTCTGATGACTTAAACTTTGAATTCCTGAGATCCAAAAATTATGCAAGCTGTGGGTCACTTCCCTAACTTATCCGGCATAGTTTAACATATGAACAAAATAAATGCTATATCTTGAGGATACCTGTGGGCACTTAAGTTAACATGACCATATAATCCTTGTATTTCTTCCCTGGAACTGAGACATGACATATTTGCCGCTTCTCTGGGGCAGAATGGTCATTATGGCATCTCTCTGGACCTTGGCAATGGCGTTTTTCAATGGGTTTAGGCTTTGATGTTCTTCCGTTTTTTTTGCTTGTACTCCTTTGTTCCTACTTGTGATTTTTTTTTAATTTTTTTTTTCAACACTGTCTTCATTTTTTGTGAAACAGCAAGCTGCACCACATAGAAGTGTTATCTTATTAATAACCATATGTCATATAGATGTGAGGAAGACCAATAACATGTACAAAGACAATTCAGAAGGTTATGGGTGTGAGTTGGTGATGAACATGCCTTAGAGCAGGATGACAATATAGCTGACTCTTAGTTAATAGGGGGAAAGGCTTGTTGAGTTGGGCCGAGTATTATTCCTCTACATGGAGTAATTCAATTATTGGATTGTGTTGCTAGAGAAATGATTGATTTGCATAAACATCAAGTAATCAGAATAGGAAATGACATGGTTTTTTATGACTCGTGTGAGTGTGTGTGAGAGAGAGGAGGGGGGGGGGGAGACCCCTATTCAAGCATTTAAATTCCACCGTATTCAATCATGCTAGGCAGGTATAAAACATGGTTTTGCAGCGTTTGTTCACGTGAGGGATTTTTAGAAAGGTTGTTTTGATTATGCAGTTAAGTTTACGCTTGTTATCTTAGGTGACATGCCCGTCTCATCAATTATTGGGGCTATGTACTAAATATTAATAATATACAAGTACTTTTATGTAACAACCAAATCCGGAGGGATGTCGATCGTGAGAGGAGAAGAGAGCAATCAAAGAAGAAGAAAATAATAAGCTGAAGATAAGATTGGCTGTATAAGATTTTTTTTTCTTTTTAAAAAGAAAAAAAAAGGGAATTGTAGAATTGGAATCGACATAGATATCACATGTGATTTCTGGATTTCGAGAGTGAGGAAGCCATAAGGTCGCCGGAGCTTTGCCAGCATTTGTTCATCTGAGCTTCGCGATTTTCGAGGTGTGATTTCATCTCTGATTCAAGAAGTGAATATAGCAACACTCTATATATTACCATGCCTGAGTAATAGGGGGCCCTGTGCAATCGGGCTTCTTGCACATGCCACCGGCCCGCTAGGTGAGGACTGTGAGATTCTGAAGAGGCTAATTTTGAGAAATCTTTATTTGTTGATTTACTATACACATCTTAGAGAAAGGTTTTCAAACTTAATAGAGATACCATGAAGTAAAAGACTCGGTTATGGTTCCTTGGTTTGAGTTTATTTCAGGAATCATAATTTCCTTGAAACGAGATATAATTTCATGCTATTGATCTGTATTCAAACAAATTTAGTTGCAGATTCAAGCTATATTATATCCTGAGGTATCCACTTGATATTTCCAGATGGTTGATTTTAAGATGTCAGGCTGGGTTATGGCATTTGAAGTAAGGGATTAAGGGAGAAAGAGATTGGAATATGATGCATCGTTCTAGAATATGGAATCCCATATTAGTATCTGTGTGTGAACTGATGCTATAGAGCTATACCGAGTAGATGCTGATGCAGAGTTCATTAACAGTGTTTGAGCTCTCTTTAGTACCCTTTCCGTCCCATAAAGATTGTCCCACTTTTTATGGTTGATTTGATTGAACTTTGACTAAAATTTAGGAAAGAGTTATTATTAAATATCAAATTTAAAATTTTTGGTAATATTTTTAATGTTGTATCAACAATAATTTTCAAATTTTATTTGGATGGTTAGTCTTTCCTAAATATTTAGTCAAAGTTCAATCAAATCAACCACTAAAAAAGTGGGACTATTTTTATGGGATGGAGTAAATAACTATTTATATACTCCCTCCGTCCCACCTGAGCTTACAAAAACTACCCCATTAGGTGTTCCACTTGAACTTGCAAAATCCATTTTAGGTAAGTTTTTATTACTTAATAAATAGTGGGGACCACTTGTCATACTCAAAACAACTATCCACTTACTATTTCCTACCTCACTTTCTCTCTTCTACCAAACTATCTACACTCACAACACATCAACCTTTTCACCTTTTTCTTAATTCCCGTGTCTTAACGGTTATTTTGCAAGCTCAGGTGGGACGGAGGGAGTAGCTAGTATTGCTATACTGATTTTGGTAATTCACTGTAATTTCATAATAACCGTGTATGTAATGAAGTATTTATATAGCTAATTTCCCGTCCCCCATGTTGCCCAGCATACGTAAATTAATAAATTGAGAATGACATTGTTATCCAGTCCTCTTTGAAGAATTTGATAATTTAAGTGAGAAAACGATGAATATTTGTTTTGGGATTACTGATTTTTATGTATGCAAACGCAATATGCTTATAGAGATTTCCGATTTCCACTTACGCTTTTACTGATTATTATACTTGTTGTCTTTTGCTTAAAAGGTGATTGTGGAGAAGGGAGAGAGAAGTGACATCCCTAACATTGACAAGAAAAAGTAAGTGACTGCTTCATATGGAATTGTACTTCATCACGCTTAATATTTGGTACTATGTGGTGATATTTTCACATGACATAACGAATCTATATTACATTGAAATCACCCTCACATCGATGTCAATCTATATTACATGGAATCATCTCTTTCTACTACTTCCAATTTGTTAGGCAATGTATGCCGCTGGTCAACATAATGAAAAACTTCTATTTGACTCTTTGCACTGTAATGACCAGATTCCATCTACTCCCTCTGTCCCAAAATGAATGACCATTTTGAATTAAAGGGTCATTTAGAAAATATTGTTTTTTAATAGCAAAAAATCATAAACATTCTTGCTATTCACTTTCAAAATTTTAGTTTTGCGAAAATATGATGAACTATGACTGTTTTTTTTTTTTTTTTTGAAAAAAGAATCATTTAGGGACAAGGTTTTTTGATGGATAATTTTCAAAAGGTCATTCATTTTTTGACAAAATGGTCATTTAATTTGGGATAGAGGTATGGAAATAAACTAGCCAAGCATTGACTATATAAATATCTTGGGTCACTCCTCTCATTGCCAATTAGTTTTGAGATTGAACCTCAGACTTAATCATGGTATCAGAGTTGGCTCATTTACACGTGCAAGCCCAAAAGAGGCTCACGATGTTCAAGCTCCACGTCACCCAATTTTATGTCCACGCGTAAGCCCAAAAATTTGGCTACGCGTGAGGGGATGTGTTGGAGCAATTATCCCACATCGGGAATTAACTAGCCAAGCATTGACTATATAATAGAGCCTGAAAACTTTTGTGTCCTGTGTTCACCTCTAGTGCCATTTTGTAAGACCAAAGAGCAGCAATCTTTCAAGTTCAGAACAATTAGCATTCCTGTATGATTGTTCACATCCAAGAAGCCAAATCTCTCTCCTGTCCTAGGCGCGCGCTCAAATAGTGCCCCCCACACACACACACATGTACATACGCCCTAGAGTTTGAGACAACCTCCTTTTGACCTCAAATTACACCTATCAGAAATTGATCTCAGCATTTTCCTTCTTTCCTCGATCCAAATTTATTCAGGATGTTGCTTTTGCTTCGTTGGCACTTCAGAACATCAGGTTAATTCTTGACGGTGTTGTGGAAGTGAAAAGACCGTTTTGGTTCACAAGAACTTATACTCCGAGTAGTGATAGGTAGGATAAAGCAAAAAGAGGTGCGTGCAGTTTGAAAGTAATGTTACTTGTGGTACTATGATGGGAAGTTTTCAAGGGAAGACTTGCAGAGAAAAAATGAAAGTTTTTTAAGTTTGTTTATATTTGTGGGTTCATGGTGTAGAAGTATGATCATGTTATTATAGTTGAAGAATCTCAAGAATTGTCGAAACTGCCACTTATCATGTTGACGGGCTATGCCCCATTGAAGCAACCATTTGAGTCAATTTTTACGTTTCAGAGATAGGGAACTCAGTAAACTAATGACTTTTTGACAAACCTTTAGGTAGCAATTCATAACAATTACTCCCTCCGTCCCTAAATGAATGTCCAAATTTCATTTTAAGGGACACTGAAAATGTGTGTTTTTTTATACATTTTAACGGCAAAGATGCATAAATATTCTTGTTATCCACTTTCTAAACATTTAGTTTTATGATAATAAAATGAATAGCGATTTTTTTTAGTAAAAAAACCGTTTAGGGAGAGTTTATTACAAAAAAGACATTCATTTTGGGAATTTTTTTCTTGAATTTGGACATTCATTTAGGGACGGGGGAGTACTACTTTTATTTGCAAATTAAAAAAAAGAAACATGTTAATGAACTTTCAAGCTCTGTAGAATCCTCTAGTTTCACATTGATATTATGAAGGAAAGAGGGTTTGCACTTGAGTGCATTAATAAGCCTAACTTTCCCATCATATATGGGTTCAGAGTTGGATCATCCGAGTGTTGAACTTGTTGAATAAACCAAAATCGCTAATTTAAGAACTTCACCAAACCATGCGTTTTGGTTTTCAAGATGAAAAAACTGCAGGATATTGATGTACGATGGTATGATTTACTCCCTCCGTACCATAGTAAATGTCACACTTTCCTTTTTTGGTCCGTCCCAAAATAAATATCGAGTGTCTAAATAAGGGAAGAGACTTGGTGCAATATTGTCGTTGTACAAGCGATGTACAAACTAGTAAAACACATTCTTTAAAAACATTGACAAGTCAAATACGAAATATATTTTGGGATGGAGGGAGTATCATTTTGAGCTCATGATTGAATAAATTCATTTCAAGTATTATAAATCTTGATGGCGCACTTCATTCTCATAAACTACGTACATAATTGACCTGAATGAAGAAAACGCAATGACCTTTTATTTTATGTATTGTTCGTAATGTTATTTTCAAATTTAAAAGCTTCTTCTGGTAAATTTTTGCTCATTGACTTGAATATGATAACTACAGATACCTTGTTCCAGCAGACCTTACAGTGGGGCAATTCGTCTATGTGATCCGTAAAAGAATTAAACTAAGTGCTGAGAAAGCTATATTCATTTTCGTGGAGAACGTACTTCCACCTACAGGTATTTGCAATTTTTTTGCATTCCAATATGCTTCTGTCACACATTTCCATTTTTTTTTGGCCAAAAATGGTATGAAGTTATTAGAATTGGTTGACTTTCTTCATTGACTCTCGTGTGTGAAGTTACGTATGAGCTTGTGGTTTGTGTACTTATGGATGTCGTTAATTTTTGGTATCGAAGGGGCAATAATGTCAACAATATATGATGAGAAGAAAGATGAAGATGGGTTTCTCTATGTTACTTACAGTGGGGAAAACACATTTGGAAGCCATATATGATCTTCTTCGGTAGCTTATACCCCATCATTCTCACGTACGTACGCTTTAATTGTCTTTATGTAAAATAAAATTATGTTGTTCTCCGAAATGGAGTATCTTCTCATGTATAGTTCTGTGTATATATACGCTACAAGAAGTTTGACTTACAGCTGACTTTACGTAAATAAATACGTCTATTATCTGGTATTGATCCTTTCTTATGCTTATTTGGGTTTCAGATTTTTCAAGTAAACAATGTACTGCTTTAATTGCTTGTTTTTTCATTCTTTCTGGATTTGGGATCGCTCTTGCAGTTCCTCTGCTCCTCCCCTGCTGAAACACGGTCCAAAATTTAGCCACATCCCCCCGTTGTGAGCGGATGGTCAGGACTAATATGATACATGTGGGACCCACCAAATCAAATTATATCACCCATTTGATTGTAAAAAGGAGGAAATGTAGCAAAATTTGGACTGTTCGCTGTGGCACTGTAGGAGTGGTCCCGTATCCATTTTTATCGCTTACTTCTCCGGTTTCCTTGGCTGAAATGGCAAGGGCCTCTCTCTCCCAATCTCCCCCTCCCCCCCTTTTATGTTGGGTCCAGGTTTTAACGGTTTAGATAAGCTTTTAATCAAATGTATGTCATCTGGTTTGGGACGAGAAGTGTGTCAAAAGACCATCTTACCCCTTAACGTACTTTCATCCAACTATCACGTTTCGAAACTACCAAACAGTCCGATGGCAGGGCCTCGGATCCCTTTATGTTTGGGGAAAAGAAGACATTAAATCTTCCGTTAATTCTGAAGAATGCAACTAGTAATTAATTAAGACCTAAAATTTAGTTTGGGTGTTTTGGACAAAGACAATCTTTAGAGAAAACCAAGGAACATGCATGTTTGTGTAGTTCAAGTACAAGAGACATTCCCATGTTTCAAAGTAGAAGCATTGCATTGTTTCTCACAAACTAAACTTTAAGCATTACCACTAACTTCATTTTACAATATTTAACTTAAAGTACAGTCAATCTGGAAAGAAACAAGTGTGAAGCTTCATGTTGTTTTTAATCTTTTCTTGGTCAAATTATTAAATACTGGGCAAATGACAAATTAGAGTACAATGTTTTGGGGATATGTGCCAATCAGGGTCTAATGTTTTAATTTTGTCAATTTATGATACAAATTTACCAATGTAAGTGAATTAGGGTTTTTTTTTTTTTTTTTGACACGAGTGTTAGAAAAATCGTTAAATAATCACATGCCCAACACATGAGAAATTTGTAAGGATAATTTAGTGTTTTCCATTAAAACTAAATCAGAATTGATATAGATACCCAAAATTAGTTGTTCCCTAATATATCCCTACTCCTTCCACCATTGCTCATCCCCCTCCTTCAACATTTACCCTCTTCCTTTTATCCTCCATGTTTTCTTGCTGATGGAGGATTTTCCCCTTTAATTATAATTACCTAGCAAATGTAATAGTTATCAATGTAGTAATATGTACATATGTAAGGGTTGAATACACAGATACTCGTGTGAGACAAGTATATTTAAATAATGCAAAGAGTAACAAGAACATGATTTTAGATTTGTTTGTTTGTTTGAATATTATCATAAGAAAACAAAATTTAAATAACAAGAAATAATTCAAAGATAGACAAGGGATTCATAACTATTATCAATTTATACTCTATTTCAAAAGGATAAAGGAAATCAATCTCACTGAAGGGTTCGTTAAAAAATGATTAGAGTTGGGATGTTTGATGTGCAAATTGCAACCATAATATCTCTCTCTTGTTTATACCTTACGCTAGGTTAATACAAACATTCAAAATATCCAATTAAAACTTAAGAAAAATAGAATCTAGATTCATATGATTTTCGCTAGGTCCTTAGTTGAATCCATTCATCTCAACAATGGTCAATGTATAAACTATCCACGCAAGTGAAATGGTTTATATTCAAGAGGTCAAAAGTATATTAATCATACAATTGAATCAAAAAATGATCTTTAAGAATATTCAAGAGCGTCCGCTCCATTCCTCGGGGTGTGTGCACCCATCGTAAAACTTTCGGAGGTAAAAACTTCTTTATACTTACTACGATTGGGACGTGACACATATCGTTGTAAAGCTCTTGTCGATAACTTTTCATTACTAGTGATTGCACAAGGTTATATCCTTCTTGTCCTTCTGTTATTTCCATTCTTTACTCATTTGCCGCTATGCTATTGATCGTTCCTCATTTGCCGCTACGCTATTGATCGTTCCTTTTATACTCATTAATATCAATATTCGTGACTTTCTCCTTATATTCTCTATACTTATTCTAGGAAAGTATTTTCCGTAATTGATTTCTTAACAAAGAGAGTATAAATACAGTTTACAAAGAGAGCCTAAGCTTGATCCTAAAGTTTAGGAGATCTAACTAAGGAATACAAATCAAACTATACTACTATTTTGATATACAAAATATTCACTAAAGATATGTACACGAATATATATCCTTATTAGGAGATATATATTCTAACACATATATAAACACTCCAAAAAGTCATACAATCATCCAAGGTTGAGTATCAAATAGATCTACAAATATATCATTTTATAGGTGAAAACACATCTATCACCGGCCAACACCCACCTCAAAACCACCAATATATTTTTCTGGCTACATTATTTCCCAATCAAAACTAACCCATTCTTCCACTAAACCAAGGGAATGCTGTTAGAAATTACAGCGGAAGATGAAAAAGATATTGAAAAATTTTCCTTGATGATTCAGTCCATAGTCCATACTGAGGACACATATATATACACAGACCCTGTACATAGAATATCTACAGCTACTAAGATAATCTATCTATACAAAGAACCTAAAATACCAACAGGTAAGGAACTGTACATATGCTGATAAAAACTTGCTGAATACACAGCACATCTCGGCTAATACCCCCCCTCAAGCGAGACGGCCATAAGGGAGGCGAAGCTTGATTGAAAGTGCTTGAAACCGTGGTTTAGGTAACCCTTTAGTGAAGGCATCGGCTAATTGATCATCGGAAGACACATATCTTAACTGCAAGAACCCTCGAGCCACTAGTTCCCGAACAAAATGATAATCAATTTCTATGTGACGGGTACGAGCATGAAATATCGGATTACATGCCATATGCAAAGCTGAAATATTATCACAAAATAGGAACG
Source organism: Adenophora triphylla var. japonica (assembly GCA_022495995.1). Classification (NCBI taxonomy): domain Eukaryota; kingdom Viridiplantae; phylum Streptophyta; class Magnoliopsida; order Asterales; family Campanulaceae; genus Adenophora; species Adenophora triphylla. Next base: position 220,791 of record JAFEMH010003143.1, read on the forward strand.
GATGGCGGAATGGAATATGCAGCTCCTGAAATAAATAAGAAAACCATCGCAACTCTGCGGTAGTCGTGGCAAGAGCTCGATATTCTGCTTCACTACTTGATCTAGATACAGTAGTTTGTTTCTTTGCAGTCCAAGAAACAAGATTGAGACCGATAAAGATACACGCTCCAGTGGTGGAACAATGATCAACTGGTCACCTGCCCAATGAGCGTCCGAGTATGCACAAATGGATAGATTCGAGGAGCGATAAAAGGTAAGACCCAAAGATATATACACAGACCCTATACATAGAATATCTACAGCCACTAAGATAATCTATCTATACAAAGAACCTAAAATACCAACAGGTAAGGAACTGTACGTATGCTTATAAAAACTTGCTGAATACACAGCACATCTCGGCTAATATGCTTCCCCCTAATCCACCAATATCCATGCCCCAATTTCGATTTCTCAGAGAGTTTTGGTCCGCCATTATTGACATTGGGATTGTATTTCAAGGCTATGACGAACATCAATGGAGGCTAGTGATATGGGTTAGCGTTTGGTGAACTTCTGTCCATCCCAACTGCTTCTGAAGTCAATTAAAGGCAAAATTGGAGATTGGTATACAGATTGTAAGGAGAAGAGAAGTGGCGCAAGGGGAAGGAGGGGAGAAGATGGCGGCCGGAGAAGGAGGGGAAGGCGGTGTTTATGGGTCAAATTAAGGATAAAATGTTAAATTAATTACTGTAATATTTTTAGAGAAACTAAATATTCATTAGTTAGTATTACAAAAATGCGTTTTATTCTAAGCTTAGAAAAAATCATTTTTACACTGACACTTAATAATGTACATTTTTACACTGGCACTTTGTTATACTAACACTGACACTTAATATACATGCACTTGTACTTTTTTACACTGACACTTTGTTATACTAACACCGACACTTTTTACACTGACACTTTGTTACACTAACATTGACACTTTTTTACACTGACAATTTGTTATACATGCACTGACACTTTTGTTACACTGACACTTTGTTACACTGGCAGTAGCGGGGAAAACAAAACACGTTTTTTTTAAGTTCAAGAAAAAACGCATTTTTTTGTAAGATTTTGGCAATATTCAATTAGTTAATTTTTGTAAGCAACATATCTTATTAAATAATTTAAATAAAAAAATAGATTTGATTTTTTTGAGATCAAATTTATTTGTTTTTGTTTAAAACAAAATCAGGTTTAAATGTTTTTTAAAAATTAAATCAGATTAATTTTCTTTTTTTGAGAAAAATTCAAATTTAATTGTTATGAAGTAAGTATGAATTTTGAATAAAAATATAGTATATCTAAAAAGATAAGGGGATTAAGGGTATATTGAGAATTTGAACTCTAAATAACACCCGTTATGTCACACATTCAAGCCATGTTAAGCTAACAACTTTTTCTAACATTTTCTTCAAGAAATCCCTAACTGACTAACATTAATAACTTTGAATCCTAAAGTGACAAAATTGAAACATCAAAACCCTTATTGGCACACACCACTCAAACATCAAACATTGAACCCTAATTTATCATTTGCTCATATATATATATTGATCCAATATGCTTGGGATTAATGTCATTTATCTTGATGTTCTTTAAACCTCATTATACTAGCTGTATATTGTACTCTCTAATAATGTATTCCCCTCCGTTTCGAAGAACCTTCACATATATACTACTAGTAAAAGTCCGTGTCCGAGGACACGTGACATTTTTTTAATTAAAAGTGAGGGCAAAATGAAAAAGGGACAACTTAGTGAGGGCAAAATGGGAAAAAAACTTTTGACACTATTCATACAACTATTCATCCCACTTTCCTCATTTATACTATAGATTTCGAAATGAGAATCAAGTAATAATGTTATAAAAGCAGGCAAGTAGAATATAGAAAGTGGGGTATAAAATAGTAGGTGAATAGTTGTTGCAAGTATTTACAAGTGTGAGTGCGATTAATAAAAAAATATCACAAGATTTTGGGGGAAACTAGTTTCTCCTTAAGTTATAGAAAGTCCTGTTTTATAAACTGTTCCTAAATATTCGCTAAATACTTGCAAGTAGAAAAAAAGTGGACTTTTTATAATTTATGAAGAAACTAGTTTCTCCCAAAACTTGCTCAAAAAATATTATATACTTTCTATTTTAGAAAGTGTGACATATCAATGTAACACCCTAAATGGCAAAGTGTGTAAGGTTCTCCGGGCGATATTGTTTATTCTCTTGATAACGTCACACTTTTCTTTATGTCCACTCCAAAGCAGGTGTCGTATTTCTATCAAGAAAATAATTTTAGTACACGTAAATTTACGATGATACAATCAATATACAAACAATAAATAAATTACTATTTTTAAAAAAGTTTAACAAGTTAGCTACGTACATCAGAGATGTAACAAATATTTTTGTGAAAAAATATGGAGGATAACAAAAAGGGCCGTCTAGAGGAGATTATATCTTTATTATTTTTATTTGCAAGTTCAACCCTTTAATACAACATTCATTGACTTGTCCCCTTTGCTTATGGATTTGGAATATGGGATGTTTGCAATTATTTTTTCAATTGTTTTTATTGGGATTTTAAAATTTTGTTGAGCTATTATATTTGTTATGGAAACATTCTTGAAGTTGGTTGCACTTTTTGTCCCTATTCTATACATTGAAGGGTGTGTTTATAAAGTTGAGCCCTCTTATAAATTTTGTTTTTGTTCCCAAAACTAGAAAGAAACATAAATATACGAGCTCCTCTTATTTCTACACAACATTTTGTCTTCCTTCATATTTTTATTTTAAAGATGAACCTTCTAAAAGAATGCAAAGTGTTTTATCCCTTAATCGAGACAAAATTGTATTCGAGTCAATATAGTCGGAATCAATGGATTGAATACCTATATTTGCCTCAAATAAGATTCAAAAAGATGAATAAACAATAAAACTAAGCGGGGCTTTACTGGCAAATGCCCTCCGGTGTGACAGTAAGTATGGGATTTGAGAGAACAAAAAAAAAAATAAGGAGAAAAAATAGAGAATATAATAGACCTGATTTTGGAGATATGACCTCTTATTTATAAGTAAACGGTGGAGTAAATCTCAAGAATAGAAATTGGTAGTTGAGTTGGATTAGCAAAGTAAATCTTGATCAGGATTATACCACTAGGGAAACAAGAATCCTTATTAAAGTAGGACTGTCCGGGCACAATCCTGCTCGGTTGGATGGTCCATGTCCTCGGCTTGGACCGAGGATCAAAGTCCCTGAACAACGTCGTTAGCAAAGTACTCTTCTTATGAGATGGGCTCGTGCTCGGTTGACCTAACAAGCTCATCCTTGCACCAATATCATTTGTCTCATATGTTCTCACAGCCCTAGAGGGAACCGAGCTCAAGCTTGGCCCCGTTACCTGGGGCCTCCATATGATCTCCCCTGAGCAGGTATCTGGGTCTCTATATGCGTAAACCCGAGCAGGCACTTGAGTTATTCCTTTCACGTGCCAATACTACGCATTCCCCTTTTATATATATGTATAATGCAAATTTAGTAATTTTAAATGTCATTTTTGTAATAAATTAAGCCATTCATTAGTAAAAAGAAAAGGAAAGACAAGTTTTAAGAGACAATTTCAGTCTCAGAAAACCAAATGCTTAAACCGAATTTTGGGTATACATGCACAACAATCGAATATTTGCTACTATAAAATGTGATTCTTACAATAATAATAAAAGACTTAACTCATTTTTACACTTTTTAATTTGGTGCAGTGTAAGTGTGTAACACATATTTTATAAAATGTAATATAGATTTAGAAATGTAACTCATCTACTATAGATAAAAATCTGACTATTGTACACAGACGGACCGTATAGGTGCTTAAATCTTGGGAAGTTTCCACAAGGAATGTTCATTTCTTGCATAATGTTGGAAAGACTACTGCAGTTTCATTTGCATGCTTTTGCATCCCTAATCGTGGTTTAGTTGCCATTCCAAGTACAGTTTTTGGGCCAAAACCTAATATGATTAATTTCCTTGTATGTTTAAAAGAAAATGAAAAAAAAAGAAAAATAAATAGCTACAAATGGATTTTGGTATGCATTTTTATGTTATTGTTAGCATTTTATCTTTTATCTAATTAAGCATATGAACAAGTAAAGATTTCCCCATGCTATGGTGCAATTTTAGTATGATATATTGCCAATACAAAAAAATAAAATAAAAAATAGACCATATCAGTGAAAAGGAATTATAAGAAGAAAGAATCATAGACTTGTAGTAATACCCATCAAAATGTCTCAAAATTATATCTAATGTACATTTAGCCAACGAAGGATAGCGCGCATGTGTAGTTATTCTTGTGGTATTTCTTCCGAGAGCTCATCTATTTCTTGTATATTGCAAGATGTCTCCAGATCGAACCCTGAGGCTGGATTTTGTTGAAACACTAATCCCTCGTCGGAAATTAACAAGCCTGCTTTGAAATGGAACCCCGGACTTTAGTAGAGAGATATATAGATGCATATATAACCTCTAAGATTTATGTAGAAGAAAAATTAGTAGAAACGAAAGCTTGATGGATCAGTTGTGGATAGGAGGGTGTGTCTTTGGTGGGGAGTAATCTAGATTAAACGCTGGATGGTGATCCAACCCTTCATTGTTTCGAGGAACCCTAAATGATACTGAACCAAGAGAGCCATGACCATGAAGAACACCATCTTCACTTCTCAGCATTCTTCGTTCCTTCATCTCTTCTGCAATGGCTTCCGAATCACTTTGCTTTTGGCTATTGTCATTAATCCTAATTTGCTCGACTTTGCTGCCTCTTTCAGCATCGTCAAGTTTGTTCAACAATGAGCTTATAACATTCTGATCATTTTCCTGCATAAGATCAAACAAAGGAGTATTATTAAAAATATTTATATCTTCTCCCTACGTCTCAAAATGAATATCCCTTTTTTTATTATTTCCCAAATCAAGAACAAAAAATGGACATTTATATTGAAACAGAGGTAGTATCTTAAAAGAGTGGCAAGTGATCTTGTCATAACAAAATTTGAAAAGGGTCTACATTACACTATTCTGCCCCTAGAAACATGAGAAATATGTGCTATGAAAAACATAAAGATCACCTATGCATAAATATGTAAGAAAGATGAAGTGGAAATATATTTATATAGATATAGAACTCACCTTATTGCGATCTTGCAATTGTTTCTTATGGCTGGCCTCATTTATCTCAACTCGAAGATTTCGACCATTACACGAATGTAAGAAAATGCAGAAGAGAAAAATAATGGTCATAGATGAAAGAGTTGGCATTGTCTCAAGGAAAAATATGATGAGCAGTCTTTGAATGTGTGACCTTGCTGATATATTGCAGTCTTGGGAGGTATTTGTAGTGAATATGAGGAGGAGAAAGGGCAAGGGGGGGAGGGGCAATATATAAATGGAGGTTTCTTGATGGAGTTAATGTGTTCCTTTTAAGAACATGGGGTTGTATGGGTGATGAGAAGTACTACTAGTAATAATGGAAAAGGAAGATATGGGTGGTCTTATTTGTTGACTCTTTTATTCTTTCAGGTAGTAAGGGACCCGTAAGGCAAAAAACTTCTCCCACCAGGGAGAGAATGAAAGAGAGAAGCTACTCAAACTCTTCTAATGGATATATATGCATAGAGAGAGTATAGAAAGTGAGTGAGTGTGTGTGTGTGTGTGAGAGAGAGAGAGAGAACACAATCAACAAAACAAGAAGAGGTAGAGGAGAGAAGGTTGGGATTTGGCAGTCCAATTGCATAGCAGTCTTTCGAGAGCTAAACCTTAAGATGCTAAGATTAACGGATGAGATGTGAACAAGTGAAAATGTCGAAAATAAAATATACATGAGGTACATGTTATAGTGGTCTAGTTGAACGTTATGTTATAATCGATGAGTTATATGTTATAGTAAGCCAATCTGATTGTCTAAAAAGCCAAATTATGCGCCCCCGATCCAAAAGGTTAGCACGAGATCCAGATCCCGTGCAACAGTTTGTACTTTTCGAAGAGTTATTTGAGGAAATTTTGAATGTTTTTCTCGGCTCGTGCGTTTTATTCATCTATTTAGCTTGTATGCAATTTTGACCAATTATATCAATTCGACTGTTGTACACTCGAACATGTCACAAATCAGTGTTACAAGCAAATATAGTAAGAAGAATAGGAGGCCGGAAGGAGAGAAATGAAGTGAGAACAAAAGGAAGCAAGAAAGCAAGAGCTTGTCCATTTGTTTCAAACGAGAAACTCCATTTCTTGTCTTGTGGCTCCTTGTTTCTAGCAAGTCTACTGAGGCTACTATTGCATGCCTACCATTTCAACTAATTTAAATTACATAATTTTCCTGTTTAACTTAAATTCCTATTTTAAACTACTTAGACATGACAAAAAGCAAGTACCCTTCTAGGTTTATGGACAAATTAAACACACTTAAAATAATAATGTACCTATCTTTACATGATATATAAAATTGAACGTAACATAATATCCACTCTTGTTTATCTCTTATAATTTTATTACTCTGATTTATTTAATGCTATATATTAGTCATATTTATCTCCTAACTGTGATATAAAATCATTTGGATCCTTATATGTTAGAGATACAATGTGGACTGGATGGTGGGTGGCACGGAGGGTTCATCGTGGGACGCTTGGCCTGCACGTGTAATGGACCAGCTCTGATACCATGATAAAGTATGAGGTTCCACTTTAAAACCAATTGGTGTTAAGGGGAGTAGCCCAGGATCCTTATATGCTAGAGACAAGTCTTGTTTATTCTCGATGTGAAATAATGTTCTCTTACAATCCAACTCTATTTCAGGATTTATATTCACCCAATGACACTTGTACAGTAAGTACTCCTAATCGGCTAAGGAAATTAATCAGACGAGGATTCACTTTCCTAATACTATTCAACTAGAGATCTCCTATTCTTGGAGTACACTCCATTAGCATTAATAGGGTACAGCCACTCAAATAAAAGGTACGTTATATCACACTATATATTTTCCCTCTTTTTTCCGTATTCATAATTCAAAAATTTTTGGGACTGTTTCTCCATAATTATAAAAAATCATGTTTTTAAATATATTGACTTAGTGTTTTAAAACCTAAACTCACTGTTTTAAGGCCTAAACTCGCTATTTTATTTTCTAGCTTAAACTCACTGTTTTAAAGCCTAAACTCACTATTTTATTTTCTAGATATTTTAAGGCCTAAACTCAATGTTTTAAGGTCTAAACTTGATATTTTTAAGGATGAAAGTCGATTTTTTATAACTTATGGAGAAACAAGTTTTCCCTAAAACTTACTCTTCATAATTTCTCTACATACAAATGTTTATTCTAACACTGGAGGATTTGTGCTGGGCCAAACACTCGCGCCCTAACAATGTATGTTTTACAGGTTGTCCGTCGTACGTTCAAGGTATACTTCGTGCTGCCTGATTGGGTAAGTCATATTCACAATTTTGTCTCGATAAAAAATATAGATAAAATACATTTTCAAAATAACTTGACAAGTTAAAACGACTTCGTGCTGGAGGATTTGTGCTGGGCCAAACACTCGCGCCCTAACAATTTTGTTTTCTGATGGGGAAAAAGAAGAAGAGAAAGTCCAATTGTCTTGGATTTAAATTATCTGTATATAATTGTTCTCAGTAATTTACACCCCTTTTATCTTAAAACGATAGTCTCACTTTTTAAATGTTTAATTAGATTGAAAAAATTAAGAAAGAATATTTATTTCAATAAAATTCTAAAACTTGTTATGGTTACATCATTAAAATTAATTTCAATAACAATTTTTATAATTTTATCAGGATAATTTTTTTTTTCTAAATCTTTCATCGAAATTCAATCAAATTAACACTAATAAATTTCACATTTTTACTTAAAATGAACTTTTATATAAGATATTTCCCCGACCCAATTTAAACCTCCTACTCTGACTTTGTACATGAATTAAGAAACCAATTAATGTAAAATGTGTAATAAAGTCATGAGGATTGAGAATATAATTGTAAAAAAAAACAATTCATCCTTTAAGTTGGTAAAAAGTAGATTAGTAAGCAATGTTTTTTTTGTAATTGTTGAAATATGAGAATAAAATTGTCCAAAATATTAGTACCTCCGTCTCACCTCAATTGATCCACTTTTCTTTTTGGGACGTCCCACCTCAATTGATCCATTCCTTAAAAGGAAAGTTTTTCATATATTTATACCCTTATCATATCCATATATTTACAAAAAAACCATTCATTATACCCACTTTAACTTACTATTCCCCCCACTCATTCTCTCTCCTATTAAATATTTTTAACTTTTACATTCTCTCTCCTATTTCCTACCACACATTTAACTTTTATATTCTCTCTTCTCTAATTTCTATCCACTTTATTTATTTTTCTTAAAAATCGTGAAATTTATAGATGGACCATTTGAAGTGGGACGAAGGGAGCATTCATTATTTATATTTAAAAATAAAATAAAGTAAACGAACGAAGAACGAACTAAAAAGTAAATTAAGGAAGCCAGGAGCGAGTACTTTTTTTTTTAATGGATGAATATAAAGAGTTATTCATAGCACATTCAAGTGTAATTTTTATAATAAATTAAAATTATTTATTAAAATAAATAATTATTATTTAAAAAAAAAAGAAGTAAAAAAAAAAACTAAAAGAAAAGTAGGTAGATTCATAGGGACAAGGTCGCATGACCAACTCCCTGATGTTCCTCTGGACATTCAAAGAGACAAGAGCAATGCCGTAACCGACTAACCGTCAATACCGGCTCACGTGGACCCACCATGTGTATCCAATCTGCCACGTGTATAATTTACACAGATATGGCCGCCAAACCATAATGGTCCCACAAATCCCACTGCGAACAGCCCATTATCATTTGTCTTTAAGTTATTGTCATAAAAAAAGAAAACCTCCTTTTCATATTTTTTATATTTTAGGAACATTTACCAAAAAGTCTTTTTCTTTTAAAACTAAATACTACAAAAGACAAAAAAAAAAAAAAACGAGTTGAAAACGATAAAAAAAGTCAAGATATATTAAATGTGCGAAAACCCGTATACGCGCTATCAAATAAGGAATAATATTTTTTTTATAAATTATATTTATCAGTTGTTTAAATAATAAACTATACTCCCTCCATCTCATAGAACATTACACGTTTACTATTGAGAACGGAAAATAAGGAATAATGTTATTAAAGTAGGTGTTGTGAGTGGGAGGAGAGAGAACGGTTTTGTTGAGGAATTAAGAAATTATAATGGTGTTGTGAGTATTAAAATAATGTAGGAGAGAGAATGAGTGGAGAGAATAGTGATTTAAGGTTTCCTTTTTAGGAAAGTGGGACTTTAAAGAGGGACGCCCAAAATAGCAAAAGGGGTAATGTTCTATGGGACGGAGGGAGTATTTATCAATTATTTAATCAAATAATAAGAACAAAAATTCTTCAAAATAACTGATAAATTACATGTATCAGTTGTTTAACCAAATAACTGATAAATGTTTATTAGTTAAACAACTGATAAATATAATTTATAAATATGATTTTTTTTAGAATTATGTAAAGTTATATTCCATTCACTGGTAGCGTTTACATGGGGTATTATAGAAATTTTGAGAACTTATAATCCCTTCCCTATTATCCCTATTAACGCGTGGTTTTTTTTGTTTGTAAAATTTGTTTTTAGCCGAGGATTTTTTTTTTGTATAATCGCACTTAGAGTGTTTTTTTTATAGATAGCATTAGACCGAGGAACTTATTGGTAAAAAAAAAAAAACTCTATTTTTTACGGGTAGAAGTATGCTTATTTCTTTCGTTTTAGTGCATAAATTTTGTCTCCAAATAAATTAAAATACGTAAATTCCATTCACTTTTTCTCAGGTAGAGAGTGGTGGATCTAGGATTTTAAAATTAACGGATGAAATGTGAACAAATGAAAATGTCGAAAATAAAATATACATGAGTACATGTTATAGTGGTCTAGTTGCACGTTATGTTATAATCGATGAGTTATATGTTATAGTAAGCCAATCTGATTGTATAAAAAGCCAAATTATGCGCCCCGGTCCAAAAGGTTAGCACGAGATCCAGATCCTGTGCAACAGTCTGCACTTTTCGATGGTTAAAATTCAGAGAGTTATTTGAGGAAATTTTGAATGTTTTTCTCGGCACGATCATTTTGTTCATCTATTTAACTTGCATGCAGTTTTGACCAATTATATCAATTCGTCTGTTGTACACTGTTGTACACTCGAACATATCACAATGTTACAAGCAAATATAGTAAGAAGGATAGGAGGCCGGAAGGAAAGAAATGAAGAGAGAACAAACGGAAGCAAGAAAGCAAGGGCTTGTCCAATTGTTTCAAACGAGAAACTCCATTTCTTGGCTTGTGGCTCCTTGTTTCTAGCAAGTCTACTGAGGCTAGCTACTAATACTATTCATCTAGAGATCTCCTAACCGGCTAAGAAACTTAATCAATCAGACAAGGATTGTTTAACCAAACAATCCTTCAAAATAACTGATAAATTATATATATCAGTTGTTTAACCAAACAACTGATAAATGTTTTTCGGTTAAACAACTGATAAATATAATTTATAATAGATAAATATAGGGTTTTTTAGAAATTATGAAAAGTAATATTTCATTCGCTGGTAGCTTGTACACAAGGATATTATAGAAATTATAATCCCTTCACTATTAGCGCGTGATTATTTTTTTTTGATTGTAAAATTTGTTTTTAGCCGAGGATTTTTTTTTTTTTTTTGTATAATCGCACTCTTGAGTGTTTTTTTTTTTTATAGATAGCATTAGATTGAGGAACTTAGTGTTAAAAAACTATTTTTATGGGTATAAGTATGCTTATTTCTTTCGTTTTCATGCACAAATTTTGTCTCCAAATAAATTAAAATGCTTAAATTCCATTCACTTTTTCTCAGGTCTCTCAGTCTCAGTGGTGGATCTAGGATTTTGAATAAAGAGAGACTAAAATTTTAAGAGTATAAAAAATAACATGATGGAATATAAATTTGATGTAAATTGGGGTAGAAATATTATGTAGTGCTTTTTTTTTTTTTACAGAAATGGGGGCAAAATTGATAAAAAAAACATGATTTTAGGGATAAAATATTACATACTCCCTCCCTCCGTCCCTGCTTAAGTTTCACCAATTATTCAAAAGGACGTCCCGTTACAAGTTTCACATTTCCTAAAATGGAAAATATTTATTAATATTCTATTATACCCACTAACTTTTCTCTCTCACACATTTAAATTATAAATCTCACTTGTCATATCCACTCACTTCTTTCCTCTCACAATCCTTCTCCCACTTCCATTATTTTTGAATATATATATTGTTTTCTTAATATTTAAGCCTCACCAAAATAGTAAAGCTTAACCCGAGATGGAGGGAATATTACATATTACATATTCCAATTTACAATTTTCAAGGGAGGAAATAGACACTTTTCAAAACTAAAGACTAAAGGGGGACATCTGCCTTCCTTGATATCCATATAGCTTTACCACCGCTCTCCTCATTAGTAATGTTCTAAAAAGCGATAGGTACCTAATGGGCTTTGGACTTGTGGTATCATGTGGTATTATGGTGGCTTTTCGAAGGGGAGGTCACCGGTTCGAGTTCCCCCAAGGAAATTCTTGGGGCTTTAATTCCTATCTTGATTTCAGGGTCCTTAGGAGCCCCTCCGGGACACATCCGTGCAGTTAAGGAAGCAGCATTACTGGACTTGTATCCTCAGTGTGGAGAGTTCGAATCTTGGCAGGAGCAGCTGGAGCAGTCAATTAGTGTTGTAAGAGTGATGTAAATGCCTCTTTGGCAGGAGCAGCTGGAGCAGCCAATTGGTGATGTAAGAGTGATGTAAATGTCGTGTAGGAGGGCTCCCTTGGGGCTCTGGAGTATAAGGGGTGCTGCCACCCTGATTCATAGGGCACATCCCGCGATTTACCTCCGCCGATTAGCGAGGGGCCGGTGACAGTGGTCCAGATTAGTCCGCTAAGCCGGGAACCCGGGTAACAAAAAAAAAAAAAAAAAAAAAAGCGATAGGTCTAAAAAGTGATAGACGAATTTCAGACGTCGGAGTCGGGTCTAGCGCCTAGGGGCTTAGACGGGGTCGAGAATTTAGCATAAAGGTTATATATCATATGATAATTGTAAATGTATTACATCATCCAAAACATAAACTAATGTAAAGTCAAATTCAACCTTCTGTTATTTGTTTTCATTTTCAATCCTTTTAAAACGACGTCGTTAAAGGGCAAAAAAATAAAAAAAAAAATTACTAACACCGCCTAGGCCCGCATAAACTTGTCTAAATTCATCCAGACCGCTTGATCCACTTAGACTGTCTAACGCCTAATTTGGCCGACTAATGGAAAGTCGCGGCGCCTGCACTTCGCCTAGCGCCTAGGCCCCGCCTATGCGGGCGCCTAGCCCGCTTTTTAGAACACTATTTATTAGTATGATATAGTCCGTTTTAGACCCAGCCCGCACGAATTTGTGTTTGAGTAACCCTCAAAAGGCTTCATACTAATGAAGTGGGTGGATGTTCTTATATACCCAACAATTATTTACTAAATTTCCAATGAGCGACTTTGGGTTGCACCCAACAATCCTCTCAAACCAAAAACCACACCGATATGACCCGCAGTGTCTCCTCTGCCCTATATCCAGTGAAAGCTTCACGGACCGCCGCTATGGTTCGCGGGTCGGTTCGCTTGATAACCAACGTCAGGATATATTTCGATTGCAAAACATTATTGGCAATGTCACACAAGGGAATTCCACAAATAATCACACACACGATCCACCTATTCGGACTCATTCGAACAATGACTCTGATAGCATTTGTTGAGACCACGATCACCATCACCACTCCACATTAGTATGATCGTATTTGCTTTGAGTCTAGTCTGCACATTTTGTTTTGGGTAATCCCCAAAAGGCCTAATAATAATAAAGTGGAGGAGTGCTGTTATATAACTTGCAATTCTTTACTCAATTATCGAGGCAACACTTTGGATTGCACCCAAACACACTACTAGACCCTAACATTAATAATTTCACTTAAAATGATGCAACAGAAAATGGCACAAATCAACTTCAGATATTTCCTAATGACAAGAAGAAAAATAATGCTTTCAATATTATTACACCGTTAATTCAACTCGAGTCTTTATACTTAATCAGATCATATTAAGCCTACTAATATAGTTAAAAAAAAATATAAAATTTTGGGTTACAAATATAATTGACAATATAATAAAAATTTCTGTTTGCATGTCCTACTATTCAATTAAATGTTTAATCATTTACTGTCAACTATATTTATAATCAAATTTTATATATTTTTTTTTATAACTCAACATTGCTCTTTTATTAAATATTAAAGTGAAAATTGTTGATCAATCTATTTATGTTTGCAGGGGTTCATTGTTGTTGAAAGAACTATATTAAATCTTTATCTTTTTTTGTTGATACTCCCTCCGTCCCTAAATGTTTGTCCCATTTGACTTTTCAAACATTTTAATTTAGTGATTTTGAAGCTTTAATTTTGGTTATTTTTACGAACGCTTTGAAAATTATTGATAATATACACCGCCGTTATGTAATACTCCGTCCCTAAATGTTACAAGTTTTGAAAATTTAGTGATTTTGAAGCTTTAATTTTGGAAATGAGACTAACTTTTTGGGACAAAGGAAAAGGGGAAATGGGACAAACATTTAGGGACGGAGGGAGTACTAATTTTTCATGTTATTACGATTGTTCAGATAAATAGTACTTTCTCCATCTCATTATATATGACCATAAAACAAAATTATATTGTTTAAGAAACTTTAATAAATTTTTTGTTTAATTTTTATATTTTCAGTAATATCTTTCCTTAATTATGGCATGAGAATCCGTATATGTCAATTAATTAGTTAAATATAACATATATAAGGGTATAAAAGAAAAACAATACTCCCTCCGTCCCGGCCGAAAAGCCACAAATTTCTATTTTGGGAGTCCCATTTAAAAAGGCACTTTCCCAAAAAGGAAAGTTTTTATTACTATTTCACCCACTCATTCTCTCTCCTACTTTACTTTTACACTCACAACATTCTCTTTCCTACATCACATCCCACTCATTCTCTCTCCTATTTAATTTTTCATACTCACAACATTTAAACTTTTTCTCTTTCCTACATCACATTTCTTATTTTGCGTGCATGGCTAGTTTTGTGGCTTTTCGGCCGAGACGGTGGGAGTATATAAATTTGCATTAGGTTTATGAATGATCAAACAAAATAAAACAAAAATAAAAATAAAAATATGATCAAACATAATGAAACGGATGAAGTATCATATGTCTTAGTATCTTAGGTTACATTCACATGTTGCAATCATGCTTGACTTTGTCTCTTAGAAATCGTAATTGATTTAAGAATAAATATTATAATTATGCTAAATTATTTAGCACAAAATAACAATTTATTGCAAATTTGCCCACAATTAAAAGGTCAAAATATATAAATTTATTATTTTTATTAGTAAAAAATCATTGTCTTAAAAGTTTAAGGTGCTAATTTGGACATCATCCAAAATTTGTAGGGATCAGATGACCCCCCACATGGGGTCATTTAACCCTCTTGAAAATGTCATTTTAGCAATTCTAAATTTGAAAAATTATTACAGTTGTGTCATCATCCTATTAAAAGACTTTGTTAATAGGTGAGATTATCCAATTTTATATAATAGATCAATTATTTTTTTCAATTTAATGTCGGATAACTAAAATTCTAAGTTGCCCCTTTATGCGTAAGCCAGAATAATCATCGACGACTCTGCAGGTTAATCATTATCTATTACGTGTGATTAGGCAATTCATAGGAAGCCATTTTGTAATAAAAATTGAAATTTTGGTAGTTTCCGTTAGATTTTATTAAGTTTTGTAATAATTTTGGACGGAGTTAGTGTGTCAGGCAAAAACATATACATGATCCCTCTTGATTTTTGGTAGAATTTATATATATGATATCATTTGACCCCGTTTCATTCCCAATTTCTATACTGAGCGTGACTATTTTGCCAAACAATCTTAACCCCTTTCTCATAATTTTCAAATTTCACTAGTGCAATTAGCCTATTATAATATACAGCTTAAACTAGAGTTATTTTGAATACTTGTGCCTTCTCGTATCGCGCGTCATTAACATTGTACGGTTGAACTCGTTCAACTTCAACTGCTGGTACAAAAACTATTTCAATTTCAAAATTGAGAGGTTAAAAAGTACTTTCTCCGTTCCGTAATTATTGTTGGGCTTTACATTTTAATTTGTCTCAAAATAAATTTTACAGTTCTAAATAAGAAAAGTGATATAATGTAATTTAAACATTATACCAATAATATACTCCCTCCGTCCCACCCGAATTTGAACAAAGTTACTTTACACGGAGATTAAGAAATAACAATAAGATAATAAAAATGTGTGGTAGAAAATGAAGAGAGAGAATAAGTGGAGTTAATAGTGGTTGGTTGAATAAATTGTATGGTGGAGAATGAGTGGAGTTAATGAGTGAGTGGGGTATGCCCATTTTTTTATTATTATAAACTATCCTTTTTGAGTTGTCCAAATTCGGATGGGACGCCTAAAAAAAAAATTTGTCCAAATTCGGGTGGGACGGAGGGAGTACAAACTAGTGAAAACACTTTGCTTAATATCGTTTATAAGGTTACTTCAACATTTATTTTAATAAATTAGATAATTGAACGAGGGTTAGAGGGAGTTCCCGAGGAGAATATGAGGGACACGTGGGGAGCGATGACAAGTGAGTCGAGGATCCACTCGTGTGTTCAGATAAAGCCCAACATTCTTGATTGGATCAGCCCCGTTGCTCCCACGACAACCCCCCCCCCCCTCCCTTTCTTTTGCCTTTAAACAATATTGCCCTTAATCAAATACTTACAAAATGTTGGTAAAATTTGCATATTTCCCGCAATATTTTCTGAAATATACTTCTACTTAACGCAAAGATCACAACATTGTAATGGACGGTTTTTTTTTTTTTTTTCCGTACTCTACTCTACATCCCAAAATGAATGTCCAAACGATATGAATAAGAATGTCAGTATACAACTCATAAAGAAGGGCCATTCAAGTTCTCACTTCTCACTCTTTCAAATTCATATTGAGGAGTATTAAGTTTGAGGAGTGCCACACGGGTATTGGGCTCAGCCCAGACTATGCCTTGAGGTTGATTCCGATACCCGTGAGGTGTGCTTAATCCGACCAGGACGGTTGAACTTTTTGACTGGACCCATTGACTAAAATGATCTAGCACATTTGTGATATTTTTTTCGAACATTTTTTTTTTGTTAAGAAAAATTAGGCGGGATGTTGGGCTAGCAGTTTGTGCATAGCTCTTGGCATACGTGTCTATGGGCCGAGATGGCAGCGTGCGGTCTATGGGCCGGGCCTAGCGGCCTATTGTGCTTGAGGCTCACTTGGGCATCTCCGGTTTGAGGTCTATCTCAAAACCAATTAACTTGTACTCCATAATATCTGTCTTTTCCTTCCGACAATACATTTGAAACCCTACATTGAATTGTTGAAGAAGAAACCAAATCCGGAAGGAATGACGAGGGAGGAATTAATAACTATATGCCCATTCTGATCGCTGTATTTAAATTTCAACTCTAGCTAATATGTTTGTCCCATTTCTTTTTTGGGATTATATCCTTGTCCCATTTTTAAAAGGTCAAATTTTGTTTATGTCCATTGTTCTTTCAAGCATTTTCATTTTAATTATTGTACTTTTTTATTAATAAAAATACCACTGTATTAATTTTAACTCACCTCCTCAGCCCCAAAAGTTAACCCCATGAGTTTTTAATGGATGAAAAACTTTAATTTTTACACATTACCCCCTAAACTTTTAAGAGTTAAAAACTAATGTTGTTGACATGGAAGTATAATTAAGGAGTAAAGTGTGTTCAATTATTAAACTAATGCTCCTAAATATATTTATTCCAAATATAAGGGGGTAAGAAAAACAAATTAAACCCTCAAATTACCCACCCCAAATATCGACAGGGAAAGAAATAATGAAGGCCACAACAGTATGTTGCTTGGCCTTTTTGAAGAAAGATTGATTTCGTTTATTTTTGCATTTGATTTTTTTTGTGAAATCTTTAGTTAATGTTCAAATTGTTAGATTATCCTCGGCCTAAACATGATCTAAATAGCATGAACATGTTATAGATAATCAGCGAAAGCTACAGGAATCATACCTCTAGCCATTGCTATGCGGAATCGGCTCCGATCGACCGACGCACCGAAGACAGCTTCGGATTTCTAAACCTTAACTCTTCCTATGGTGATGATACTGTATTTCTGAAGGTGAGAGTAGGTTTGGTGACCCAAGATGAAGAGCATTGTATCCTATTTATAGCTCTTTGCCCATCACAAAGTTCACGGACACAATAATTTGATTGAGAGAAATTCTCTCTTGATTGAGAGAAATTCTCTCAATTTCGGCTGAATATATACATAGAAATGGACCACATTCAGAAATCAATTTCCCATATACAATAAGGAAAGGATTTCAATGAAATCAAATTCCCTAAATCATGAACGGGAATATTGAAGATCCCTATAGTTACGGGAAATCCTTGCATTCTCCCACTTGGTCCATTTAACCCCAACATGTCAAAAATTAATATATGAATCATGGCGATAGGTCCTCTTGTGGCGAGTATTATCTTTCATGTATTACAATATATTAAGCTTCTCGACACTAGCTCTTAACTTATGAATAAACTATATGTTTATTATGGGTCCATAAATGATGTTTTCTCAAATAAAATGTGCACAAAATCATATGAGAAAAATCAAACATCATAAGAGTTTCATTAAAATAGCGTACGTACAATGAAATATCACATTATAGAACCTAGTCCCATTCTTTCCACATGATCCTTAAAGTTCTTTGGTGGCATGCCTTTAGTTAAAGGATCAGCAATCATCAACTCGATGCTAATGTGTTCAATAACCACTTTCTTTTCTTTAACCCATTCTCTAATGGCTAAGTATTTAATGTCGATATGCTTACTTCGACTACCGCTTTTGTTGTTCTTAGCTATAAAAACAGCAGCTGAGTTGTCACAATACAATTTCAATGGCCTAGAAACTGAATTAATGATTCTAAGCCCGGACATGAAACTCTTCAACCACACACCGTGTGAGGTAGCCTCAAAACACGACACGAACTCGGCCTCCATAGTGGAAGTAGCAGTCAAGGACTGCTTCACGCTTCTCCAAGATATAGCTCCACTAGCTAACATGAAAACATACACGGATGTTGATTTGCGAGAATCAACACAGCCAGCGAAATCTGAATCAGAGTAGCCAATCACCTCCAAATTATCGATCCGTCTATACATGAGCATGTAACCCTTCGTTCTTTGAAGGTACCTCATGACCTTCTTTGCAGTTCTCTAGTGGTCAATTCCTGGGTTACTCTGATATCTCCCAAGCATCCCAACAACAAATGTAATGTCAGGTCTGGTGCAAACCTGAGCATACATAAGGCTTCCAAAAGCTGAAGCATATGTAATGTCTTTCATTTGTTCCCTTTCGAGTTCATTCTTGGGACATTGGTCCAGGCTAAACTTGTCACCCTTCACAATGGGTGCTACACTAGTGTAAGTGCTCCAATTTGAGCTTGTTAGAATTTTCGTTAGAAAATTAACGAAAGTTATAACATTTCTAACAATTCCTAACAATCCTAACTTTTCTAACAAAGTGAGGGTAAAATGGGCATTGTTATTTAAGGTTAAACCTTAAAAAGAATCTTAAAAAAGAAAAACAAAAGAATAAAACCACAAATAGAAATGCTGGAAACATAATCATTTGGTCAATTTGAATTTTGAAAAGAAATATTCCCCTTGTCCAAAGCTGGAGCTGCATTTAATGAACAGTGCACGCTGAGGGGACTTGTTCGCGTGGATAGGTTTGCATTTTCAGGAGGGCTATAAATTGAGCCCTCCAGTCACAAAAATAAGAAAAAAAAACACATTTTGCACCGAACCTCTGGCGAAATATAGAGAGAAAACAGTGAGAATTCACTTGAATTGTCACCATTTTCTCTCCAATCTTTCCCAACTCATACTCATCCACTCACTCTCATATTAAAGCCCTAAACACTCATACACTCAAGCCAAACACTCAAGAACACAAGGAAGATTGGTAAACCCTCCTCTTCTTAACCCTAAATCTCATCCATGCATGCATCTTCAAACTACAAAATGTAGTTCTTTCATCTTCTTGCTCTAGATCTAAGAAGATCACCATGGAAGACCATCTCCATGGATGATCTTCTACAAAGATCAACATTATTTTCAAGTTCTCTTACTTTCTTGCAAAGAAAACTCATTTTCAAAACCCTAAAAACCATTTTCAAGCATAAAATCTCATTTTCAAAGGATAAAAATCCCCTTCCCAAGCAAATGAAATGCTTAGTCCTAATGTACCCCAAGGATGGTTTGGTATAGTTGATTCACCACTAAAAATGTCTAGTGATCACTAACCAAAACCTAGGGAAATGGGGACAAGCATGGATGCAAAACCCCCTTTAAAATCATATTCTCCTTCTTGAGAAGTTGCTGTCCAGTAGCAATTTTCTCAGACCTCAATCCATGGTCTTAATTTTTGGACACAGATGAACTTGGAATTTGGTGTTGACTACAAAACACTTTTTGTAGCCAACATCCAGAGCATTCCAGACATATTTTTACTTTATTTTTTGGGTGAGTAAAACTCCTCTTTTCAAATTTTCTTTCAGAGGCTAGTTCATCAGCTTCTGGGAATCCAGATCTCATATCTGAGGTTTCCAGAAGGTTTTGACCACTCAAATCTTCTCCAAAATGGAAAATTCCTTCGCACAAACTTTATTTAAGGTGTCTAGAACAACTTTCATTCTCTGAGTTTATCCAGATTATGAAGTTTTAAGACCCTTGAATCCATTTCAAAATCAAAGGTCCACTGCCTTTTTCATTCTGGCAGAAATGGCTCTCAACTTCAAAAGGTCTTTTGAGTACCAAATCTCAATCCAAAAATCTTCCAAAAAATCATGGGATCAGTTTAAAGTCTTAAAAAGATATCCCAATTTTTACTTTTCTGAGTTTCAACTTATTTTGGCCAAAACACACACACACACACACACAAATGATTTTCAGCTTGGAAGACTCGTTTTACGAGGCGCGTCGGGTGCACACTAACGTCCTTCCCGACGCGTAACATGACCTCCGAACCTAAATCTCTGATCTCGGGCTTTTTTCAAAGTTTTGGCCCTCAAAATTAAAATGGCGTGGCGACTCCGTTTCGTTGATTTTCTTTTAAACAAAAAATGGGAAAATTTTCGGATACACACATATCATCACAGTGGCGACTCCGCTGGGGACTAAGCTTTTTTTAAAAAAAATGGTATTTGGTATATTGGTGGAAACCACTAAATTTCCCGTTATCGCCTCCTAACACGAGTCGGGGATAAATTGTGGTCTAACAATCCCACGTACCGGTATCACCGTTTTCAAAAAAAAAAGCTTTTGAGGGTCAAGCTTCCGTCCCGGCTTTGAAAATCATTTTTGTGTGTGTGTTGATTTTTGCACAGTTTTCATGTTGTTTTGGCCGCCTCGGAGAAAGTCAAAATTTTGACTGTCGGAATAATGTCCCTAACTGTCGGAATTTTCGTGCTTATGTGCTCATTAAAAATTTCAAAAAAAAATTTTCAAAAAAAAAAAGAAAAAGAAAATTTCCAAAAAAAAAATCATGCATCATATTTTTAAGACTCATAAAAAAATCTCTATTTTACTCAGAAAAAGAATATAGACTGCTTGCACACTACGCGCACGTGACCGTACACTGCACACTACGTCCTTAACCCGGGGAAATCCTTGTCGCGGTCCGTTTGGTCTTATTACGCCTCTCGGATGAGCACAGGACTACCCAAACATCCCATGGAGCCTCGTGTCGACCATGCACTTGTCCGTGACACACTTTGTCCGAGACCCGGTTGGTTTTTAGTACAGTGCGTGTCATGCCCTGTCCGTGTATAGACCTTTCCTTTCAAGCCTTTGTCGGCATACCGACTCAATATCTTTCGGGGACCCTTATCGGTCGAAGTTACGCCGGTTTTCCGCCGCGAGACTTTGACCAAGATATTGACCAGGCGCCTTGACTTCGGCTCTGGCGGCACAAATTATACACTGACTCCCGGCATTGACAGCTTTGAGTCATCAAGGATTAATGAATATTCCATGCCTAATTACGGCTTAGCGACGACAAGTCAAGATCAATTGTGGACGCTTATCGGTCAAATCATGCCGACTTTTCGTCGAGCCCTCGGACATGATCTTGACTTTCGACGTCGGCTTTGTCCGTAATTTACATCGAATGCTCGTTAAGACTCGATTACCCGGACTTTTAGGATCGTTTTTCTTTCGGTCGGTGGGACCCGCTTGCCCTATAGGACCCTCGCCCGGGGCTGTCCACCTGGGAGGTCGAAATACGGAGTGGAATACGAGGGGCTTATAGACGTAGTGACGGGGCCCACTTATCCGGGAATCGAGTAGTTTGCGAAAAGAAGAGCAATCTTTTCCAACCGATTAGGTTAATAAAACATGTTTTAAGTAAACGTGAACAAATAAGCGCATGTTGCATGAGCCTAAAGCCCAAACACCTACCCTCCTTCCATTCCCGGACATCGAACCTTCATGTCCTTTCCCCGCATGACTCCGCACAAAGCTTGGTTTCGGGCACTTGGGTCACCGTTTGATCAGTTGGGAAGAGTCAGCGCGTCGTCGGCTTCACTGTTTGTTCCGACTCCGGGTTTGAGAATGTGCATCGGCCGGTAATGATGGGGATAACGTTGCTCCGTCCTCCAAAATCCCTCGGACGGACCGGTATTGGATCCGGTTGGTAGAACGAGATGAGACTTCGACATGAGGCTCAAATTGATGACCTAATGGGGGTGGTCGCAAGTCATGGTTTGACTATCGGTCTCAATTCCGATGGCACTTTTACCGCAAAGAAGGAAGAGGGTTCTCCTCCTCTTCTTAATAGTCCGGATACATCAAAATGCTGCCCCAAGATTCCTATGTTTCCACCGCGGGACTCCTGCCGCCGACTTACAGGCAAGCTGGCCCCCAACGGCGATCGGGGACGAAAGAGTTCGGTATACTATCGGTTGTCCCCTCTCAAAGTGATGATCCCACAAATATCGGCTGAGTGATGAAAATCAGGGAACGATTGAAGAAATATGGTCAGCCATCAAAGCCCTGGAAGAACGCCGGAGCAGACGGCGAGCCTGGATTGAAGAGGCCACACGCCACTTCGGGACCTTAACAATATCCCAAGCGGCTGGGGCTACCACGAAAGACAAACATGTGCCCGTTCCCGGGACCTCAATATCTCTCATTATCCGGCGGAGTCCAATCACTCGCTACCGAGATGAGCCCGGCGACGAATCCCCGGACCGGTTCCACTCGAGTCATTCCGGCCGCTCAACCCGAGGTCCCAAATCCGCCGCAGTAGTAGAACACATTTGGTGGGATATTTGTGGCTGTCCCGATTGCCTTGAAAGGGACTATCGGGACTGGATACACGAGGACCGTCCTCCTAAGAAAAAGAAAATTTCCTCCCGGCCAAAAATTGAAGGAGAGATTCGAGGCGGTGATAACGGCGTGGGAACGCTCGGGGAGCCATCTGGGGATTTGATTATTATGTACTCTACTCCAGTTAGTCTTCCCCAAGCAAAAAGGGGTAAAAGAAGCGAGAAAACCCTTGCCAGCGACAGAGTGAGACTTTCGGATACCAGAATGCTGCGAGAAGTCCAGCCCCCTCGGGGTCGGCCCAAGTTCGGTTGTCCGGTTCCCAGTATACGCGATGAAGAAAAACCGACGCGCCTTGATGCAGCGCCCCACTCAATCAACATGTTATTTGGAGATGTCAACCGCCACAAAAGGCATCGGTATAACCCAGGGCTTCGGCAAAGGCTCTACCTCGCAAGAAAAAGGCACGAGCGACGGGTTTAATGACTCTATCCGAGACAAGGACCAAATCTATGATCCTCACCTATATGGGAGTATGATCACCTTCTGCGATGAAGACTTGCCAAGAGATGTCTCCCAACACAATGAAGCTTTGTACATCACTATTCGGCTCAACACCATATCACTCCCTGGGGTATTAGTGGACAATGGATCATCGGTAAACGTCCTTCCCCTCGGCGTGATGAGGGCCCTCCGCATAAATGAAAGGCGCGTGATCCCATCTACCCGGATTTGTCAAGGCCTACGACGGTTCGTCTCGTCCCATTCTGCAGGGACGGTAACTCTGGAACTGCAGTACGAAACCCAAATGGTGCCCGCAAAGTTCCATGTAATGGATATCCCCTCAGAGTTCACGGCCCTACTAGGGCGCCCTTGGTTGCATCACATGAAAGCCATAGCCTCCACTCTCCACCAATGCGTCAAATTCATCAACCGGCGGGAGACCTTGAAGTCATAAGGGGTGACAGGTTTCCTCATAGGGAATGAAGCTGAAACAATAGCCAAGAACGCCCACGATCGAACACGGGGCTACATCCTTCAAGAGGCAAGTCTCGCCGGCATCCTTTGGAATCCGGCGATGCCGACTATGTCGACACACTCAGCGAGCGAGACTCAGAAGAAGTTCGATTCATCAAATTTAATTGCTATTTCCAACACTTGGAAGCGTCTTTGGAAGGAAACGCTGAACACCGCCATGATACGAGCACACAAGTCCCGGTCCTCAATCACGAGATTTGTCGGTGTTACGCAAACCCATTCTTTGGCCTCGCCGAGCGAGGAGATTTTCATGATAAAAGTCGGCAAACACCGACGGACTCGGCTCGAATCTATGAACGTCGTGTGGGACGTCCTCCTTGTTGAACTACCTGCCGAGCCTTTCCGCTCGAGTATGGGACATGAGATTTTCTAGCGGCTCAGAGACGCAATACGTCCTTACATCTGGATTGAGCGGTCGGATTGTGACGAAACGGAAGTCCCCAGGATTGAGGAAGATCCCTACATCCACATGCTCGGCTTTCGGACGCCAAACACAATTGATTACGGTTCGGACAAAGAGATGATAGCAACGGCGAAGAGGGAGCACAGAGACCATGCCTTTCCGGGTTGTGAAGCCACCGACAGCGATGCCGCTAAAGAATTGGGAAACTCTCTCGGGCCCGTCCGCGACCAAGAGGAAATGATCACCAAGCTTGGATTGGTCCCCGATCCTTTCGTGTCAACCTTTGTAAAGTCCTCCGAGTCTCTCATTGTTGAGTTCGAGTCTCTCGAGTCGTCCGATGGCCTTACGCTGAAGACTACGAGTGCATGGCGAACGTTGTATTCCCCTTCGTCTTCAATGAAATGATGAACCTTTACGAGTATCCCTTAATTGCCGCTTTAACTAATGATGAATTAACTAATAATCTAAAAAGCAGTTAATAACGATTCACTAGATGAAGAGGCGGACACATTAAATGAACAATATATCAAAGAAATCTTTAAGCGGGTTGTCAGGAAGAGGAAAATCGAGCCCAAGTGCCGAAGAGATTTTGACGAGTGTGAATCAGGAGGCTGCGGAAGAGCCTAAAGAAACGCAGATTGGTAGTTTCTTCGAAGGGATTGAAAGGGTTGCCCTAATCGAGCTGCTAAAAGAATTCGTGGATGTGTTCGCATGGTCCTATAAAGATATGCCGAGGCCTCGATCCTTCCATAGTTGAGCACCGAATACCGCTCGACCCGGAAGTCAAGCCGGTAAAGCGAAGCTAAGAAGAACTAAGCCCGAATGGTCTTTACAAGTGAAAGAGGAAATAGAAAAGATGCTCGGAAGCGAGGTTTCATCGGGGTCATTGAATACCCAATATGGTACATCCAACATAGTGACGGTGACCAAGGCCAACGGAAAAATCCGATCTTTGCGTAGACTTCGAGGGATCGAACAAAGCCGATCAAAAGACGATTTCTCCACGCCAAACATCGACATTTTGGTAGATTCCACGGCCAACCATGAAGTCAAATCCTTCGTCGACGGTTTTGCCGGCTACAACCAAATCAAAATGGCGAGAAGAAGATCAAGCCAAAACGGCCTTTACAACCCCTTGGGGCACATGCTTGCTACACGGTCATGCCATTCGGACTAAAGAATGCTTTGGGGCTACGTATCAAAGAGCGGCTACGGCTCTGTTTCATGACATGATCCACAAAGAAATTGAGGTCTATGTGGACGACATGATAATACATTCCGAGAGGATCGGATGGCCGGCACTTTGTTGATTTGAGAAAATTCTTCGGCCGCCTCAGAGACCACGGCATGAGGCTGAGATCCGGCCAAGTGCACTTTCGGTGTAAGACGAGGTAAGGTACTAGGATATATGGTGACGAACGGGGAATCGAAGTAGATCCCCGGAAAATCAAGGCGATAGTTGAAATGAAGCCACCCCGGACAACGACGAAGTGAAATCCTTCATGGGAAAGGCTATGCAATACATAAGCCGCTTTGTAAATCGGTGACCTCGATCTGCGAGCCAATCTTCAAGTTGATGAAGAAAAATGCCTACACTGAGAATGGACCCCGGAATGTCGGCTTGCCTTTGAGCAGTTAAGGCATACCTTGTGAATCCCCAGATTCTCTGCCCACCACATCGGCAAAAGCCACTCTTGCTATATCTAAGCGTCACGGATACAACAATTGGGGCTATGCTAGCTCAAGAGAAGAAAGATTCCAAAGTCGAAACGCCATCTATTTCGTAAGCGAGAAAGCTCCAAGGAAGCGAACTCAATTACTGCGCTTGCGAGAAGACTTGCGCGAGGTTTGGTGCAGGTAGTGGGAAAGTTGAAACACTACATGCGGTCTCACCCGATACATCTTGTCTCAAGAATAGACCCCATCAAATATACGTTCGACAAGCCTTCCATCTCCATGAGGTTGGCAAAATGGTCGTTCTTTTTGGCCGAATATGACATCACTTATGTTTCAAGGAAATCCGTAAAAGGACGCATAATGGCGAGAACATCGGCCGATTTCCCAAGTGATGAGTCGAGGACACGAACCTCAATTTCCCGATGATGGAATCTTCGCTCTAGAAGGAGAAAATCGGCGGCAACTCTTCTTCGACGGGCGTCAAACAAAAGGGGGAACGGGATAGGAATGCTTACGGTCGATCCTGCTGACGAACACGCCCCATGCAGATGGGTGAACTTCGAAGTCACCAACAACGACTGCTTGAATATGAAGCTTGCATAGCCGGGTTGGAAGCCGCCCTTGAAAGAAATATCAAGGAATTGGAGGTGTATGGTGACTCTGCCCTCATCATCAATCGGGTCTCTAACAAATGGAAGACCGTGGATCCGGGTTTGCGAAGTATCATGCTTACATGGAAGAACTAGTGGCTCAATTTAAAGAAATCGGCTTTCATTACACCTTGAGACCGAAACGGGTTCGCGAGATGCTCTGGCTACACTAGCCTCTCTTGTCGAAATACGAAGGAAAGTACATTAAACCATTCGAGTCGGGAGAAGAGAAAACCCCGCCTATTGCTTGAAATTGAAGCGGAAGCCGAACGATCAATGATCCACAGTACACTCAGTTTACCGATTACGAAGGATGGCGAGGCCTCTTTCAAAAATGAAGATGGGGAATATAAAGAAGGAATCAAAGCAAAAAGTCTCTCGGCCACAGCGGCTCGCCTCCCATTATGTTCTTTTGGGAAATATGCTATACAAGAAGCGTTATCAAGGCCCCCTCTGCGATGTATCGGCAAACAAGAGGCTACCGAACTCATGAAAGAAATACATGGTGGTACTGCGGCCCTCACATGAATGCTCGAGCTACGATGCAAATCATGCGAGAATGGGGTACTTTTGGATCTCCATGGAAACCGGCGCATCCGGTTCGTCAAAAGGCTGCGACAAATGTCGGCGATACTCAAATCTTAATCACTTGCCTCCTCACGAGTTATCTTGCATGACAACCCCTTGGCCTTTCGTCACTTGGGAATTGATGTCATAGGCAAAATCACACCATCGAGGCGATACGGCCACGAGTTCGTCCTGGTAGCCGTGGATTATTTCACCAAGTGGGTTGAAGCAAAGTCCTACAAAATCCTCAACTCGAAGAAAGTCGCCCTCTTCATCAAAGAAAACATCATGTGCAGATACGGGTTGCCGGCCGAAATCATCTCGAGATAATGGATCCCACTTCGAAGGGAATGTGAAAAATTCTTTGGCGGAATTCCGAATAACCCGTCACAAGTCATCTCCTACGGGCCCCCAGGCCAGCGGAGCCGTCGAGGCGGCAAACAAGACTACGGAAAATATCATCCGGAAAATGGTGTCCAAGGCGAGAGATTGGCCGAGAAGTTACACTGGCGCTGCGGGGCTACGGAGACATCGATCGAACGGCAAGCGGGAAACACCTTTTGCCCTCACATACGGAATGGAAGCCGTACTCCCAATCGAGCTAGAGATCCCCTCGCTCAGGTATCTTGTTGGAAAGCCGGATCAACGAGGTCGAATGGCTCCGGAGTCGCCATGACGAATTGGCCCTACTAGACGAACGCCGACTGAAGGCCATGGAACACATCCGGGCCTACCAAGGAAGAATGGCTAGAGCCTTCGACAAGAAAGTAAAGCATCGGGAGATCAGAAGGTGATCTCGTTCTAAAAGAAAAGCCCCGGTCCGTATCAACCCCCTCGGCAAATGGGAGCTGTATGGGTCGGGCCATATGTCGTCCGGAAGATCTTCTCACGGAGGAGCCATGCAACTTGCGGACCTCGATGGGAATCCCTTTGTACACCCGGTGAATGGTGACAAGGCTGCGAGATACTACGCGTAAAACAAAAAAAAAAAAAAAGAAAAAAAAGTGCTAAAAGAGTAATACCCAACTAGGTTGAAAACCCGAGAAGGGCGGCCTAGGTAAAAAACGAGGGTTGCACCAAAAAAAAAACAACAAAAAAAAAAACAAAAAAAAAAAACAAAAAAAAAAAAAACAAAAAAAACAAAAAAAAAAAAAAAAAAACAAAAAAAAAAAAAAAAAACAACAAAAAAAAAAAAAAAAAAAAGAGTTCACCGGGTTGAACTACGAAGACTGAGCTCCTCAAAATGAGGGGAACGTGGCGGCGGAAACGGTTCGGTCTAAAGCACAAATAAAAGCCATACTTTGGCATCAATACAATTGATCGAGACCATGAAAGCGTCTCGAAAAACTCTAAAGCAATTCAAATATTCATTACAAATTAAAAGCTCTTTGATGAGTCTAAGCCCGATTCATTCCTACAAGCGGCAACTGCTAAAGGAAAACTAAGATACATAATCAAACTAATGTGTACGCCATGACAAGAAAGGGATACTCGGAAACCTCGAGTCACTCCAAGCCACTCGTCTTGGCCTCTCCCCTCTTCTTCCCCCTTCGAGTCTTTCTCTTACGAGCAGGAAAAATGTCGGTGTTCCTCCTACCAAGCTCTGGTATAGGGACGGGGTCTATCAAACCGGCCTCTGTCGGGGCCTTAGTAGCCACTAGCGTCATCCCTCATCTCCTGTAGCCTAGGCGGTAGCATAGGAGCCCTCCTCTCCTGTCTCTTGACGTAAGCCTCATAGTCGGTCACGGCGTCTCCGCTCTGTCATGAGGGTTGGCCCTCGCCTCGGCCCTCCTCCTCTCGAAGCTTGATCGGGTCCTCCGCACCCACAATGGCCTCACGCCGTCTCAAAATAGCCACTGAGTCTCTCCCGGATGCCTCTCATACCAATCCAGTACCAAGTGGTCGGGAACACCGGTCTCGGACGCGAGAATGACCCGAGGAGGAAAGGCATCATACCTCCATGCTCGGGAAAGAAATGGAAACACCGAGGGATCATCCATAGAAAGCAGGAGCCACCACTCTGGTGGCTATATCATCAAGCCCTCCAAAGGAACCTGCTCCAAGCCAAAGCGTCTCGGGACTAAAGCCGGAATATAGAAGCTAGGTGAGAAAGCCCGGAAGCATGACCACGGGAGACCCATCCTGAAGCACTCTGCGAGTCTCCACCCGCCAATGAGGCACCGACCATCGATATCTTCGGTCGCGACCCGCCATCCAACGCTCCCACGAGCCACGATCATCAAAATCTACATCAACACCTCTCTGGCAAAAGTCCGAGGCACGATCATATCGGAGGTTTCCCGAAGAACCCCCAAGCGCTCCATCGGCCACGGGGTCAAGAGAAGCGGGCTGCCCCGTGCATATACCGCCTTCCGTAGCTAATCTATCGAGAGCATGAAAAGTCTCCCCCAGAATCAAAGGAACGACATCTACGCCGGGCGACGGTGAACGACGACATCTAGCGGAGATCGATGGCGGATCCCAAAGGAATAGACCATGAACAGGGTGCCAAACACACAAAGTGCAAAGGCATCCCAATAGGCATCATCCAAGCCTAGGCCCCTAAATCTGTCGGGAAGACCGGAAATATCGAAATGATCGGGACCGCGGATCATACCTTGCGCTTCCTCCGGGGAAAGATGAAGGAGGACGCACAATCTGTCAACAAAAGAAGCCCCTCCGGGCAAAGGAACCGCTATCTCTTCCACCTTCGGACCTCCAAGCAAGGCCCGAAATTCTTCGACAGTCGGAACAATCTCGTTGAAGGAAAGGCAAAAGACATGCCTTCTAGTATCCCAAAATGATGAAGAAGCTCTCAAGAGGTCGTAGTCCGGAACCAATTCCTTGAGAGACCATAAGCACCTCACCTTGTATCTTTCTTCAAAGAAGAACCTCCTCTCATGCATGATTTCCCGGGACCAATCCTTGAACTTGTTGAAGAATGACATTTGGGACTCTTGGGACAATTTTGATGGAGCTTTTCTAAGGTTTTCCATGGTTTTCTCTCTCTTTCTCCCCGAAAATGGTATTGGAATTTGGAGGTTGAAGAGGATATTTGAATTTGAAATAAAGCAAGACCAGTCTGAACCAAAATTAAAGGACAGTGTCAGATGCAGTCCCCATCCGCGCGGATAGGATTGCTTTCCAAAAAAAAAATCTGCAACAGTCCAAGCTGCTACACCAAAAGAGGAATATTCCGTCCCGGTTGCTCGAAACCTGTGCAAAAACCTCCCCAAACCAGTCCATATACCAAACACCCTTGCAAAAAAAAAACCAAGGCTCATGCAACACTGCATTCATATTGCATTGCATTCATAAAATAAAATCCTAAATTATTACATTCCAAAAAAAAAAGAGTGTGCATAAAAAAAAAACAAGCAAACATAAATAAAATCCTAAATTATTACATCCAAAAAAAAAGAAAAAAAAAAGTGCATAAGCTGTACAAATCTAAATCTCAATCTCAAATCTCAAAAAAAAAAAAAAATCAATCGGAGTCTCCGGCGCCGATGTCTCCCCCGGCCCCTCTTGCGACTCGGGCCCGCCTCCTCGGGAGCCACGAAAATCTCGGGCTCGAGAATCATCCTCGTCTCCGAGAAAGAGGCTCATCAGGACCAACCGGCACGCTCTGATAGGGCAAGCCGAGATCTGCGAAAAAAATCGTATCCGAAGGTGAAGGCGTCGGACTCCTGGACATACGAAGACGACCCGCCATGCTTGCCATACGTGTCCACGCCCGTGTGGATCCCGAGAATGACGTGATCCGAAGCGGCACCGCGCGGGGATCAAGGAGAGGAGACAAAGGAGTCTACGAAGAAGTCTACGAGCGAATAGGGAAGCCTCCGTCGACGGGCGCCGGCCGTGGTCGCCTCGCTCTCTAGCTCGAGGAGCCCGCAAGCGACCATCCTCCTGATGAATCTCTTGGCTCCGATCACTTGCTTCGTCGGCTTCTCGATGACCACCTCAGCGCACAAAAGCAAAAGCGTCAAAAAAAAAAAAAAAGAAGTGATGCTAAAGATGATGAAACAAAAGAAAGAAAAGAAGGGGAAAAGGTGAAGCCGTACCTTCATGCCGGACGAGGCCGGAAAGCTCGTGGAAGTCGCTCGGGTGAGGATCTGCACCCTCAATCGGACCCCATCCTGGATATAGGAAAAATCCGTCCGAGGGTACCGCGGGATCCCAAGCCCCTCCCTATCCAGGAACACGAGGCATCCTCGGCCTCCTCGAGACGAATGTCGCGTATGGCTCAATCGCCACGAAATCCGAGAAGTCTTGGCGGCTCGGTAATCATCCCAGTCACGGACCGATCGCTCGGAGTGCATCATATCGACGGGAGGCTCCACCGGTGTCCTCAAAGGCGAATTCACGCCATGCGGCGCGTCACCCTCTCTCCCGAGATAATATGCATCGCGAGTCGGACCCTCAAAATCCTCCATTGCACGGTCCGGATCTCGGCGCCCTTCGAGTGCGCCACCTCAAAGCGATCCCGGGGGAAGAATATCATCCCCTCATCTGTCTCGGCCTCCGTCAAAGGAAGGCAATCCGCGTACTGAGAGTCGTACGCCCCCTGGAGCTTATCTTCTCCC
The DNA here is from genome assembly GCA_022495995.1 of Adenophora triphylla var. japonica. Taxonomy (NCBI): domain Eukaryota; kingdom Viridiplantae; phylum Streptophyta; class Magnoliopsida; order Asterales; family Campanulaceae; genus Adenophora; species Adenophora triphylla. Next base: position 252,400 of record JAFEMH010003143.1, read on the forward strand.
GGGCATGCTTGGACCAAGGCGCATGGCCGGATACGCCCGACGTACTCCGCCGGTGCCGCCACATCGTGACGTGGAAAAACTCCAACGCCCATACTGCGAAAGGTAAAAATCCAATCAATCCGGTGCAAAAGAAAAGTGCGTGCTCAAAAAAAAAAGGAGGAAAGCAAAGAGAGCTTATACCTCCGGGGGCAAACTCAAAGCGGTCTGAAAGAGCTCACGGCCTTCCGATTTGTACCTATCAAGAGCAAAATAAAGCTCTGCCGGCCCGGCCTCTCCCCACGAGACATCTCCGGCCGTCTCCATGTCCTCCAAGGACCTCAACAAGGCAAAGGCTGCCGTCCCCTCGGCATGTCCAAAGAGCGTGCTCGAAAAAGCAAACCACAAGAAGGCCACGGCAATCGATCGGCGCCTATCCTCTCCTCCCCGACCTCGTAACTCGCTATGGTCTCCACAATCTTGCCGTAGACCACAGCATACTCCATCCCCATCCCCTTTTTGGGAATAGGGGAAAATCCCGAAGAGCTGCAGATCGGCATCGCTGTAGCCATCCCGCCACTCAATCTTTGCGTCCATTAAAGGACAGGCCCGTAATCGCGGCATAGTCGGAGGGCGTAACCGTAGCCTCGCCCCGGAAGAAGTGGAAGGTGTGGGTCGCGTCCCACCAATCTTTGCGCCCAGAGCAAACATCAAGCCCTTGCTCTTCGGGAACTTGACCAGCGACCTCAAGCACTCAACAAACTCCCAAAGCCCCGTCTCGACAACGATCTGTCTCGGACTCGGCAAAGCTCCTCGGCCCTCATTCGAAAGCCGGTCCCACAAGTCAATCACGGACTCCACCGATCCTCGAGTCTTCATTTTGTTCGGTTGCTCCGTCACAAAACGGTTTCCGCCACGCAAAAAAAAAAAAAAAAAAGAAGAGAAAATGTCAAAAAAAAAAAAAAATGCAGTTGCATTTACACAAAAAAAAAGGAGCATACACATGCATTAAAAAAAAATTTCGGCAGCATAACGGCATGCAATAGACATAGCCTCATTTTTCTCACAGAAAAGACAGTTTTCAGCAAATCCCAATGCATTCATCAAAAAAAAAAAAGATGCATTCCTACGGAAGTAAAAACTCCGTCCCATTTTCATAAAATAACATGCATACCATCCATCGTCTCAAAAAAAATTTCATACATGCATATCATCCATCTTACATGCAACGGGAGGAAAAATCCGTCCCACTTTTCAAAAAAAAAAATCCTAAACATACATACATCTCATATTGGCAAAATGCCCATTCTTTCCAAACGAAATACATGCATTGCATCATTCATCAATATCAATATTCAATTTCGAAAAAAAAAAATCATCATCATCAATATGCAATTTCAAAAAAAAAAAAAAAAAATCACAATTTTCGAATTTTTACATGCAATTTTCGAATTAAAAAAAAAAAAAAAAAAAATGGCGAAAATGCCAATTCTTTTTCCCAAGAAAAATGCACATTTTGGGTTACTCACATAATCATCAAGATTCAAAGACAATGAACATGCAATTTCAATTTCAAAAAAAAAAAAATTCAAAAATCACCTAAAATTCAAATTTCAAACAAGAAATCAACAAAGGGATCAAAGGGTTTCAAAGTATACCGTTCGGAGATTCGAATCCGAAGCCCAATGTTGCCAAGCATCGGGGTAGGGCTCCTCCGCAATCGATTGCGAAAGATTGTAATGCCTCCTTATCCGGACGAGTTCCAATCGTCTCTCCGCTACCGGGCCACGTCCTTGGCCTTGAAAAGCGCCTTCCCCGTGTTCCATCGCTCGAAAAATCGAAGAAATCGGAAGATTTTCGAAGCTTTTTAGGCCAAAAATGGCGGATTCGCAATTCTCTCTCTCTCTGTTCTCGTAATTTTGAAAAAACTGAATGGGGAAGAGAAAGGGCGTTGGCCCTAATTAATACCCCTGATTTTCAGGTCCTCTCCGCGCGGACAGGATTGCAAGGGTCAAAATGACCCTTTTGCCTCTTAAAATTTCAGGACTCGCAATTCGGTCCCAACTTGAAGTTAACCAAAGTTAACCAAAGTCGGCCCCTTTCATCAAAAACCCTTCCCGGCAGTCAAACGTAAGACCGAGTGCCCTGAGAAAGATAACGAGATCCCGTATCTTTCATCAAAATCTTCCCCGGCAGTAAAACGTAAGACCGAGTGCCCCGAGAAAGATAACGAGATCCCGTATCTTTCATCAAAATCATCCAACGGCAGTAAAACGTAAGACCGAGTGCCCTGAGAAAGATAACGAGATCCCGTATCTTTCATCAAAATCATCCAACGGCAGTAAAACGTAAGACCGAGTGCCCTGAGAAAGATAACGAGATCCCGTATCTTTCATCAAAATCTTCCCCGGCAGTCAAACGTAAGACCGAGTGCCCCGAGAAAGATAACGAGATCCCGTATCTTTCATCAAAATCTTCCCTGGCAAAAACGTAAGACCGAGTGCCCTCGAGAAAGATAACGAGATCCCGTATCTTTCATCAAAATCATCCCCAGTCAAACGTAAGACCGAGTGCCCGAGAAAGATAACGAGATCCCGTATCTTTCATCAAAATCATCCCCAGAAACGTAAGACCGAGTGCCGAGAAAGATAACGAGATCCCGTATCTTTCATCAAAATCTTCATCCCGGCCAAACGTAAGACCGAGTGCCCCGAGAAAGATAACGAGATCCCGTATCTTTCATCAAAATCATCCCCTGGCAGATAAACGTAAGACCGAGTGCCCTGAGAAAGATAACGATCCCGTATCTTTCATCAAAATCTTCCCGGCAGCCAAACGTAAGACCGAGTGCCCCGAGAAAGATAACGAGATCCCGTATCTTTCATCAAAATTCATCCCCGGCGGTCAAACGTAAGACCGAGTGCCCGAGAAAGATAACGGATCCCGTATCTTTCATCAAAATCTTCCCTAGGCAAGTGAAACGTAAGACCGAGTGCCCCGAGAAAGATAACGAGATCCCGTATCTTTCATCAAAATCATCCCCGGTCGAAGCGTAAGGCCCGATTTGCCACGGAGAAAGATAACGAGATCCCGTATCTTTCATCAAAATCTTTCCCAGCGATAAACGTAAGACCGAGTCCTCGAGAAAGATAACGAGATCCCAGTATCTTTCATCAAAAATCATCCCCGACAGCCAAACGTAAGACCGAATGTGCCTGAGAAAGATAACGAGATCCCGTATCTTTCATCAAAATCATCCCCGGCAAGCCAAACGTAAGACCGAGTGCCCCGAGAAAGATAACGAGATCCCGTATCTTTCATCAAAATCTTCCCCTAGCCAAACGTAAGATCGAGTGCCTCGAGAAAGATAACGAGATCCCGTATCTTTCATCAAAATTATCCCCGGCAGTAAAACGTAAGACCGAGTGCCTCGAGAAAGATAACGAGATCCCGTATCTTTCATCAAAACCATCCCCGGCAGTCAAACGTAAGACCGAGTGCCCCGAGAAAGATAACGAGATCCCGTATCTTTCATCAAAATCATCCCCGGCAGTCAAACGTAAGACCGATTTCCTCGAGAAAGATAACGAGATCCCGTATCTACCATCAAAATCTTCGCCAAGTCAAACGTAAGACCGAGTGCCCCGAGAAAGATAACGGATCCCGTATCTTTCATCAAAATCTTCCCCGGTAAAACGTAAGACCGAGTGCCCCGAGAAAGATAACGAATCCCGTATCTTTCATCAAAATCATCCCCTAAACAAACGTAAGACCGAGTGCCTCGAGAAAGATAACGAGATCCCGTATCTTTCATCAAAATCTTCCCGCAAGAAACGTAAGACCGATTTCCTCGAGAAAGACAACGAGATCCCGTATCTTTCATCAAAATCTTCCCGGCACAAACGTAAGACCGATTTCCTGCACGAATACGTCTCGATTTTCCTCAAAGAAAGGCTAACGAAATCCCGGCAAAGAAAGATAACGGAATCCCAAAAGCCAACGGAATCTCGAGTAGTTCTCGAACTAAGAAAGGGCTTGATTCCCACTAGGGATACGTAGGTAGCCTATCATTAGGTCCACCTCGACCAAAACGGTCACCCTCTCCTTCGGCAAGCAGCAGACAAAGTCCACCGAAAGGCCATTTCAAATTAAGGTCCGAGGCGCCTAAAAACCATCATCATCAAGGTTCGAGGCACCTAAAACGCCATCATCAAGGTCCGAGGCACCTAAAAAGCCATCTCCAAGGTTCGAGGCACCTAAAACGCCATCTCCAAGGTTCGAGGCACCTAAGACGCTATCACTAGGAAAGCGATAAATCGCAATCATCCCAGAGACCGAAAATGGTCATTCCTATCCCCAGAGCGGATAGCCATCGACCGAAAATGGTCATCTCTTATCCCCAGAGAGTTTCTTTCCAAAGAAACCGATCAGTAGAACTCGCTCATCGGTGTTCGAGGCACCTAAAACGCCATCATCTCCGTGGTCAAAGACCCGAACTACGATCAAGCTTGATTCCCACTCGGGATACGTAGGTAGCCTATCGCTAGGTTCAGCCACCCGATCACTCGATCATCCTGCCAAACATGGAGCCTTACTCTTATCGACGACCCCGCTTCCTTCGAAAGCGCCGTCGCCGAGGGGCTACTGTAAGTGCTCCAATTTGAGCTTGTTAGAATTGTCGTTAGAAAATTAACGAAAGTTATAACATTTCTAACAATTCCTAACAATCCTAACTTTTCTAACAAAGTGAGGGTAAAATGGGCATTGTTATTTAAGGTTAAACCTTAAAAAGAATCTTAAAAAAGAAAAACAAAAGAATAAAACCACAAATAGAAATGCTGAAAACATAATCTGGCTGGTCAATTTGAATTTTGAAAAGAAATATTTCCCTTGTCCAAAGCTGGAGCTGCATTTAATGAACAGTGCACGCTGAGGGGACTTGTCCGCGCGGATAGGTTTGCATTTTCAGGAGGGCTATAAATTGAGCCCTCCAGTCACAAAAATAAGAAAAAAAAACACATTTTGCTCCGAACCTCTGGCGAAATATAGAGAGAAAACAGTGAGAATTCACTTGAATTGTCACCATTTTCTCTCCAATCTTTCCCAACTCATACTCATCCACTCACTCTCATATTAAAGCCCTAAACACTCATACACTCAAGCCAAACACTCAAGAACACAAGGAAGATTGGTAAACCCTCCTCTTCTTAACCCTAAATCTCATCCATGCATGCATCTTCAAACTACAAAATGTAGTTCTTTCATCTTCTTGCTCTAGATCTAAGAAGATCACCATGGAAGACCATCTCCATGGATGATCTTCTACAAAGATCAACATTATTTTCAAGTTCTCTTACTTTCTTGCAAAGAAAACTCATTTTCAAAACCCTAAAAACCATTTTCAAGCATAAAATCTCATTTTCAAAGGATAAAATCCCCTTCCCAAGCAAATGAAATGCTTAGTCCTAATGTACCCCAAGGATGGTTTGGTATAGTTGATTCACCACTAAAAATGTCTAGTGATCACTAACCAAAACCTAGGGAAATGGGGACAAGCATGGATGCAAAACCCCCTTTAAAATCATATTCTCCTTCTTGAGAAGTTGCTGTCCAGTAGCAATTTTCTCAGACCTCAATCCATGGTCTTAATTTTTGGACACAGATGAACTTGGAATTTGGTGTTGACTACAAAACACTTTTTGTAGCCAACATCCATAGAATTCCAGACATATTTTTACTTTATTTTTTGGGTGAGTAAAACTCCTCTTTTCAAATTTTCTTTCAGAGGCTAGTTCATCAGCTTCTGGGAATCCAGATCTCATATCTGAGGTTTCCAGAAGGTTTTGACCACTCAAATCTTCTCCAAAATGGAAAATTCCTTCGCACAAACTTTATTTAAGGTGTCTAGAACAACTTTCATTCTCTGAGTTTATCCAGATTATGAAGTTTTAAGACCCTTGAATCCATTTCAAAATCAAAGGTCCACTGCCTTTTTCATTCTGGCAGAAATGGCTCTCAACTTCAAAAGGTCTTTTGAGTACCAAATCTCAATCCAAAAATCTTCCAAAAAATCATGGGATCAGTTTAAAGTCTTAAAAAGATATCCCAATTTTTACTTTTCTGAGTTTCAACTTATTTTGGCCAAAACACACACACACACACCCACAAATGATTTTCAGCTTGGAAGACTCGTTTTACGAGGCGCGTCGGGTGCACACTAACGTCCTTCCCGACGCGTAACATGACCTCCGAACCTAAATCTCTGATCTCGGGCTTTTTTCAAAGTTTTGGCCCTCAAAATTAAAATGGCGTGGCGACTCCGTTTCGTTGATTTTCTTTTAAACAAAAAATGGGAAAATTTTCGGATACACACATTCATCACAACTAGGTGAACAATCCTTCATCCAAAATCTCTCTAAAACTTTGTTTATATAGGTCTCTTGAGACAAACCCAATATGCCTCGAGATCTGTCTCTTTGGATCTTAATGCCAATGTGTAAGTGCTCCAATTTGAGCCGTTAGTACTTTCGTTAGAAAATTAACGAGAGTTTTAACATTTCTAACATTTCTAACAAACCCTAACCTTTCTAACAAAGCAAGGGTAAAGTGGGCATTGCCATTTAAAGTTAAACCAAGAAAAGAATCTCAAAAAGCAAAAGAAATTGGAAAAATCCGAATTAGGCAAGTTGAAAAACAAACTGCTGGAAATTTTTGAATAATATTCTTCCTGTTTAAAGCCTGGAGCAGCATTTAATGCACAACTGTAAGTGCTCCAATTTGAGCTTGTTAGAATTTTCGTTATAAAATTAACGAAAGTTATAACAATTACTAACATTCCTAACAATCCTAACTTTCCTAACAAAGTGAGGGTAAAATGGGCATTGTTATTTAAGGTTAAACCTTAAAAAGAATCTCAAAAAAGAAAAACAAATGAAGAAAACCAAATATAGCAATGTCGAAACAAAAACTGGCCGGTCAATTTGAATTTTGAAAAAGATTATTCTTCTTGTCCAAAGCCGAAGCCGCATTTAATGAACAGTGCACGCCGCCCGATCCTATCCGCGCGGACAAGTATGTAATTTTCAGAGGGCTATAAATTGAGCCCTCCACTCACAAAAATAAGGAGGAAAAACACAAATGCAACGAACCTCGGCGAAATATAGAGAGAAAACATGAGAATTCTCAAGAATTGTCACCTTTTTCTCTCCAATCTTTCCCAACTCATACTCATCCACTCACTCTCATATTCAAGCCCTAAACACTCATACACTCAAGCCAAACACTCAAGAACACAAGGAAGATTGGTAAACCCTCCTCTTCCTAACCCTAAACCTCATCCATGCATGCATCTTCAAACTACAAAATGTAGTTCTTTCATCTTCTCTCTCTAGATCTAAGAAAATCACCATGGAAGACCATCTCCATGGATGATCTTCTACAAAGATCAACATTATTTTCAAAGCTTTTCTTTCTTACTTGCAAAAATGCACTTTCAAAACCCTAAAACCATTTTTCAAGCACTAAATCTTGATTTCAAAGGGTAAAATCCCCTCCCCAAGCAAATGAAATGCTTAGTCCTAATGTACCCTTAAGGATGGTTTGGTATAGTTGATTCACCACTAAAATGTCTAGTGATCACTAACCAAAACCTAGGGAAATGGGGACAAGCATGGATGCAAAACCCCTTAAAATCATATTTTCTTTCTTGAGAAGTTGCTGTCCAGTAGCAATTTTCTCAGACCTCAGTCCATGGTCTTAATTTTTGGACACAGATGAACTTGGAATTTGGTGTTGACTACAAAACACTTTTTGTAGCCAACATCCAGAGCTTTCCAGACATATTTTTACCTTATTTTTTGGGTGAGTAAAACTCCTCTTTTCAATTTTTCTTTCAGAGGCTAGTTCATCAGCTTCTGGGAATCCAGATCTCATATCTGAGGTTTCCAGAAGGTTTTGACCCTCAAATCTTCTCCAAAATGGAAATTTCTTTCACACAAAGTTTATTCAAGGAGTCTAGAGAAACTTTCATTCTCTGAGTTCATCCAGATTATGAAGTTTTAGGACCCTTGAATCCATTTCAAAATCAGGTGTCTGCTGCCATTTTCTTCTGGCAGAAGTGACTTCTCAACTTCAAAAGGTTTTTTGAGTACCAAATCTCAAACCAAAAATTCTCCAAAAATCATGGGATCAGTTTAAAGTCTTAAAAAGACATCCCAATTTTTACTTTTTCCAGTTTGAACTTATTTTGGCCAAAACACACACACACACACACACACAAATGATTTTCAGCTTGGAAGACTCGCTTTTACGAGGCGCGTCGGGTGCACACTAACGTCCTTCCCGACGCGTAACATGACCTCCGAACCTAAATCTCTGATCTCGGGCTTTTTCAAAGTTTTGGCCCTTCAAAATTAAAATGGCGTGGCGACTTCGTTTTTTCCGGTTTTATTTGGTTTTTCAAAGAAACGCAAAATCGAATTTTTCCCGCGAAAAGGCAACACATCGTTACAAAGGGCGACTCCGCTGGGACTAAGCTTTTTTAATAAAAAATGGTATTCGGTATATTGGTGGAAACCACTAAATTTCCCGTTATCGCCTCCTAACACGAGTCGGGATAAATTGTGGTCTAACAATCCCACGTACCGGTATCACCGTTTTCAAAAAAAAAGCTGAGGGTCAAGCTTCCGTCCCGCTTTGAAAATCATTTTTGTGTGTGTGTTGATTTTTGCACGCTTTCATGTTGTTTTGGCCGCCTCGGAGAAAGTCAAAATTTTTGACTGCCGGAATAATGTCCCTAACCTGTCGGAATTTTCATGCTTACGTGCTTATGTGCTCATAAAAAATTCAAAAAAAGATTTTCAAAAAAAAGAAAATTTCCAAAAATCATGCATCATATTTTTAAGACACATAAAAATCTCTATTTTACTCGTAAAAGAATATAGATCAAGCAGACACTACGCGCACGTGACCGTACACCGCACACTACGTCCTTAACCCGGGAAATCCTTGTCGCGGTCCGTTTGGTCTTATTACGCCTCTGATGAGCACAGACTACCCAAACATCCCATGGAGCCTCGTGTCGACCATGCACTTGTCCGTGACACACTTCTTTTGTCCGAGACCCGGTTGGTTTTTAGTCCGGGTCCGTGTCATGCCCCGTCCGTGTATAGACCTTTCCTTTCAAGCCTTTGTCGGCATACCGACTCAATATCTCTCGGGTCCCTAATCGCCGCTAATCGCCGGTTCTCGCCGGTTTTCCGCCGCAGACTTTGACCAAGATATTGACCGCGCCTTGACTTCGGCTCGACCGGCACAAATTATACACTCGACTCCCAAAGATTGACACCGAGTCATCAAGGATTAACGACTATTCCATGCCTAATTACGGCTTAACTCGACGACAAGTCAAGATCAATCGTGGACGCTTATCGGGCCCAAATCATGCCGACTTTTCGTCGAGCCCTCTGACACGATCTTGACTTTAACGTCGCCTTGTCCGTAATTTACATCGAATGCTCGTTAAGACTCGATTACCCGCCGACTTCTAGGATCATTTTTCTTTCGGTCGGTGGGACCCGCTTGCCCTATAGACCCTCGCCTCGGGCCGCCCACCCCGGGAGGTCGAAATACAGTGTGGAATACGAGGGGCTTATAGACGTAGTGACGGGGCCCACCGATCAGGTAGAATCGTAGTAGTTTGCGAAAAAGAAGAGCAATCTTTTCCAACCGATTAGGTTAATAAAACATGTTTTAAGTAAACGTGAACAAATAATCGCATGTCGATGAGCCTAAAGTCCAAACACCTACCCTCCTTCCATTCCTGCACATCCGAACCTTCATGTCCTTTCCCGCAGCCTCCGCACAAAGCTTGGTTTCGGCACCGGGTCACCGTTTGATCGCTGGGAAGAGTCAAGCGCGTCATCGCCTTCGCCGTTTATTCCAACTCCGGTTTCGTAATGTCTCGCATCGCCCGGTAATGATAGGGATAACGTTGCTCCGTCCTCCAAAATCCCTCGCATGCACCAAAAGATTGGATCCAGCTGGTAGAACAAATGAGACTTCGACATGAGGCCCAAATTGATGACTCTACTGGGGTAGTCGCAAGTCATGGCTCGACTATCGCCCCAATTCCGATGGCACCTTTACCGCAAAGACAAGAAGGTTCTCCTCCTCTTCTTAATAGTCCCTGATACATCAAGATGCTACCCCAAGATTCCTATATTTCCACCGCCGGGACTCCCGCCCGCCGACTTACAGGCAACCGGCCCCCAAACAAAGCAATGTGGACGAAAGAGTTCGGTATACCGTCGGCTTGTCCCTCTCAAAGTGATGGTCCCACAAATATCACCCGAGTGATGAAAATCGTGAAACAAGCTAAAGAAATATGGTCGCCCATCAAATCCCCGGAAGAACGCTGCAATGCATAAACAGCCCGGATCAAGAGGCCACACGCCACTTTGGGACCTTAACAATATCCCAACCGATCGGGGCTACCTTGAAGGACAAACATATGCCCGTTCCCCTGACCTCAATATCTCTCATTATCCGGCGGAGTCCAATCACTCGCTACTGCACGAGCCCAAAGCCAGATCCCCCGGACCAGCCCACTCAAAGTCCTTCCAAAGACCGTCCAACCCGAGGTCCCAAATCCGCCACCACCGTAGAACACATTTGGTGGGATATTTGTGACCGTCCCGATTGCCTTGAAAGGGACTATCGTGATTGGATACACGAGGACCGTCCTCCTAAGAAAAAGAAAATTTCCTCCCAAAGAAAATTGGAAGGAGAGATTCGAGGCCGCGATAACAATGTGGGAACGCTCGGGAGCCATCTGGGGATTTGATTATTATGTACTCTACTCAGGCCGCCTTTCCCCAAAGCAAAAAGGGATAAAAGAGCGTAAAAGCCTTGCTAACGACGGAATCGAAACCTTCGGATACCGCAGTACCGTTGGCATCGGTGAAAGTCCAACCCCTCGGGTCGCCCAAGGTTCGCCTTGTCCAGCCTCCCGAGTATACACCGATGAAGAAAACTGACGCTGCCGGCGCTCCCACTCAATCAACATGTTGATCGAGATGGCAACCGCCACAAAAGGCATCAAGCATAACCTGTGGGCTTCGGCAAAGACTCGCCTCGCAAGAAAAAGGCACGAAGTGACCGGCTTGATGACTCTCCATCCCGAGACAAGGACCAAATCTATGACCCTCACCTATATGGGAGTATGATCACCTTCTGCGATGAAGATTTGCCAAGAGATGTCTCCCAACACAATGAAGCTTCAGACATCACTATTCGGCTCAACACCATGTCACTCCCCGGGGTATTAGTGGACAATGGATCATCGGTAAATGTCCTTCCTCAAAGCATGATGAGGGCCCTCCGCATAAATGAAAGGCGCGTGATCCCATCTACCCGGATCCGTCAAAGCCTACGACGGTTCGTCTCGTCCCATTCTCGGGGACAAGTGACTCGAACTCGGGTACGAAAACCCAAATGGTGCCCGCGAAGTTCCATGTAATGGATATCCTCCGAGTTCACAGCCCTACTAGTGGCGCCTCGTTGCATCACATGAAAGCCATAGCCTCCACTCTCCACCAATGCGTCAAATTCATCAACCGGCAGGAGACCTCGAAGTCATAAGTGGGTGACAGCTTTCTCATAGGGAACGAAGTCGAAACAATAGCCAAGAACGCCCACAAGCCAAACACCGGCTACATCCTTCAAGAGGCAAGTCTCGCCAAAGCATCTCGAATCCAAAGAATGCCAACTATGTCGACACACTCAAGCGAGCGGACTCGAAGAAGTTCGATTCATCAAATTCAATTGCTATTTCCAACACTTGGAGGCGTGCGGAAGGAAATCTGCCGAACACCGCCGTGATACGTGCACACAAGTCCCGGTCCTCAATCACGCATTTGTCCGCATTCGCAAACCCATTGGCCTCGCCGGCGCAGGAGGTTTTCATGATAAAAAGTCGGAAACACCGATGCACTCGCCGAATCTATGAACGTCGTGTGGGACGTCCTCCTTGCCGAACTACCCGCCAAGCCTTTCCGCTCGAGTATGGGACATGAGATTTTTCTAGCTGCCACCGAGACGCAATGCGTCCTTACATCTGGATTGAGCGATCAGATTATGACGAAACGGAAGTCCCTGGGACTGAGGAAGATCCCTACATCCACATGCTCGGTTCTCGGATGCCAAACACGGCTTGATTCTGGTTCGTACAAAGAGATGATAGCAACGAATGAAGAGGGAGCAAGAGACCATGCCTTTCCCGAGTTGTGAAGCCACCAACATGATGCCGCTTAAAGAATTGGGAAACTCTCTCGTGCCCGTCCGCGACCAAAGAGGAAATGATCACCAAGCTTGGATTGGTCCCCCGTCCTTTCGTGTCAACTCAGAAGTCCTCCGAGTCTCTCATTGCTGAGTTCGAGTCTCTCGAGTCGTCCGATGGCCTCACGCCCGAAGACTACGAGTCCGTAGCCAACGTTGTATTCCCCTTCGTCTTCAATGAAATGATGAACCTTTCTCGAGTATCCCTTAATTGCCACTTTAACTAATGATGAATTAACTAATAATCTAAAAACGCAATAACGATTCACTAGATGAAGAGGCGTATACATTAAATGAACAATATATCAAAGAAATCTTTAAGCAGGGTTGTCCTCGAAGAGGAAAATCGAGCCCAAGCTGCCGAAGAGATTTTGACAAGTGTGAATTTGGGAACTACGGAAGAGCCTAAAGAGACGCAGACAGTAGTTTCTTCGAAGGGATCAAAGGGTTGCCCTAATCGAGCTAAAAGAATTCGTGGATGTGTTCGCATGGTCCTATAAAGATATGCCGTGCTCGATCCTTCCATAGTGCGAGCACCGAATACCGCTCGACCCGGAAGTCAAGCCGCAAAGGCTAAGAAGAATTAAGCCCTAATGGTCCTTCAAGTGAAAGAGGAAATAGAAAAGATGCTCAGTAAGGAGGTTCATCAGTGGTCATTGAATACCCAACATGGCTGTCCAACATAGTGACGGTGAGAGCCAACGGAAAGATCCGATGTCGCGTAGACTTCGAGAGACTTGAACAAAGCATCCAAAAGACGATTTCCCACTGCCAAACATCGACATTTTGGTAGATTCCACGGCCAACCACGAAGTCAAATCTTTCGTCGATGGTTTTGGCTGCTACAACCAAATCAAAATGGCGTAAGAAGATCAAGCCAAAACGGCCTTCACAACCCCTGGGGCACATCACGCTACACCTGGCCATGCCATTCGGACTAAAGAATGTCGGGGCTACGTACACGTAGGGCGCCTACGGCCTGTTCCATGACATGATCCACAAAGAAATTGAGGTCTATGTGGACGACATGATAATACATTCCAGAGGATCGGATGGCCGGCACTTTGTTGATTTGAGAAAATTCTTCGCCGCCTCCGAGACCAGGAGGCATGAGGCTTTGAATCCAGCCAAGTGCACCTTCGGTGTAAGACGGGGCAAGGTACTAGGATATATGGTGACGAACGGGGAATCGAAGTAGATCCCTTAGAAATCAAGGCGATAGTTGAAATGAAGCCACCACGGACAACGATTGCAAGTAAAATCCTTCATGGGAAGATCTGCAAATACATAAGCCGCTTGTAAATCGGCCGCACCCTCGATCATGAGCCAATCTTCAAGTTGATGAAAAAGAATGCCTACAGAATGGACCCGGAATGTCACTTGCCTTTGAACAAATTAAGGCATACCTTGTGAATCCCCGATTCTCTGCCCACCACATCGAAAGCCGCTCTTGCTATATCTCACCGTCACGGATACACCAAGAATTGGGGCTATGCTAGCTCAAGAGAAAAAGATTCCAAAGTCGAAAACGCCCATCTATTTCGTAGCGTAAAAGCTCCAAGGAAGCGAACTCAATTACTCGTCAAGAAGACTTGCGCAGTTTGGTCCGGGTAGTGGGGAAAATTGAAACACTACATGCGGCCTCACCGATACATCTTGTTTCAAGGATAGACCCCATCAAATATACGTTCGACAAGCCTTCCATCTCCATGAGATTGGCAAAATGGTCGTTCTTTTTGGCCGAATATGACATCGCTTATGGTTCAAGGAAATCCATAAAAGGACGCATATAATGGCGTAACATCCGGCCGATTTCCCAAGTGATGAGTCCCGAGACTGAACTCTCAATTTCCCGATGATGGAATCTTCGCTCTAGAAGGAGAAAATCGCTGGCAACTCTTCTTCGACGGGCGTCAAACAAAAGGAGGAACGGGATAGGAATGCTTCGGTCGATCCTACCGACGAACACACCCCCATGCGCAAGGCCCCGAACTTCGAAGTCACCAACAACGCCGTCTGGAATATGAAGCTTGCATAGCTGTTGGAAGCCGCCTTGAAAGAAATATCAAGGAATTCGAGGTGTACGGTGACTCTCGCCCTCATCATCAATCAGGTCTCTAACAAATGGAAGACCGTGGATCCGGGTTTGCGAAGTATCATGCTTACATGGAAGAGTTAGTAACTCAATTCAAAGAAATCTGCCATTACCCGCCAAGAGACCGAAACAAAGTTCGCAGATGCTCGCTACACTAGCCTCTCTTGTCGAAATACCGAAGGAAAGTCTCAAGTTAAACCATTCGTAGTCGGGAGAAGAGAAAAACCCCGCCTATTGCTTCGAAATTGAAGCGGAAGCCGAACCGATCAATGATCCACCGGTACACTCGTATTTACCAATTCGACTGGTTGGCGAGGCCTCTTTCAAAAACGAAGATGGGGAATATAAAGAAGGAATCAAAGCAAAAAGTCTCTCACTCCACAGCGGCTCGCCTCCCATTATGTCCTTTTGGGAAACATGTTATACAAAAACGTTATCAAGGCCCCTCCTCGCGATGTAATCGCAAACAAGAGGCTACCGAACTCACGAAAGAAATACATGGTGGTACACGCGGCCCTCACATGAATGCTCGAGCTCGATGCAAATCATACCGAGAATGGGGTATTTTTGGATCACCATGGAAGCCGACCGCATCCGGTTTGTCGAAAAGCCGCGACAAATGCCGCCGATACTCAAATCTTAATCACTTGCCTCACGAGTTATACCGCATGACAACCCATGGCCATTCGTCACTTGGGAATTGATGTCATAGGCAAAATCACACCATCATCAAGAACGGCCACGAAGTGCGGTAGCCGTGGATTATTTCACCAAGTGGGTTGAAGCAAAATCCTACAAAATCCTCAATTCAAAGAAAAGTCGCCTCTTCATCAAAGAAAACATCATGTGCGGATAATAGGGTTGCTACGAAATTTAAATCATTTCGTATAATGGATCCCACTCGAAGGGAATGTGATTGTGCGCGGCGGAATTCGAATAACCCGTCACAAGTCATCACCCTACGGGCCCCAAACCAACGGAGCCGTCGAAGGCAAAGAAACAAGACTCGAAAATATCATCCGGAAAATAGCTGCCCGAGGAAGAGATTGGCCCGAGAAGTTACACTGGCACTCGGGGCTACGTAACATCGGGCCGAACGGCAATCGGGAAACACCTTTTGCCCTCACGTGTACGGAATGGAAGCCGTACTCCCAATCGAGCCGGAAATACCTCGCTCCGTATACCGCCGTTGAAAGCACAAATAAAAGCCATACTTCGGGGCATCAATACAATTGATCGTACCATTGAAAGCGTCCTCTAAAAACTCTCTAAAGCAATTCAAATATTCATTACAAGTTAAAAGTTTCTTTACGAGTCTAAGCCCGATTCCTCATTCCTACAACTGCAACCTCCGCTAAAGGAAAACTAAGATACATAATCAAATCTAATCTGTCTCAGTCACGGCAAGAAAGTGGATTACTGGGAAATCTCAGAGTCGCTCCAAGCCACTCGTACTGGCCTCTCCCTTCTTCTTCCTCCGAGTCTTTCTCTCTCAACCGGAAAGATGCCTGCATCTCCTCCTACCAAGCTCCGGTATAGGAACAATATGGTCTATCAAACCGTCTGCCGCCGTGGCCTTAGTGAGCCCTAGGGCCATCCTCATCTCCTCGTAACCTACTGGTAACATAGGAGCCCTCCCTCTCCTCGCCTCTCGACGTAAGCCTCTATACCGGCCGCAATGGCCGTCTCCGCCCTCCCGCCATGCAGGGTCAGCCCGCCTGCGCCGGCCCCTCTCCTCTCGCAAACAGCCGTGACTCCGCACCCATACAATGGCTCTCACGCTCGTCAAAATAGCCACACCCGAGTCTCTCCTGCAGCATGCCTCTACAGCGGCTACCAATCTGCGTACCAAGTGGCTGTCGTGAACACCTATCTTCAGACGCCGAGAATTGACCCGAGGAGGAAAGGCATTATACTCTCCATGCTGGGAAAGAAATGGAAACACCGAGGGATCATCCATGGAAACAGTGAGCTACCTGCACCCCGGTGGCTACATCATCAAAGCCCTCCAAAGGAACTCCCCGCTTCCAAGCCAAACCGCCTAAGGACCGTGAGCCGAATGTAGAAACCGGATCGAGAAAGCCCCCGGAAGCATAACCACACTGAGACCCGTCCCGAAGCACTCAAGCGTAGTCTCCACCCGCCAATGAGGCATTCCTCAAACCATCCGATATCTTCTGGGCCTGCGACTCCGCCATCCACAAGCGCCCACTAGCCCCGATCATCAAAATCTACATCGACACCTCTCCCCGGCAAAAGTCCAAGGCCCCATCATATCGCAGGTTTCCCGAAGAACCCCAAACGCTCCATCACCACAATGTGGTCAAGAGAAACGGGCCGCCTCGCGCATGTACCGTCCGGTAGCTAAATCCTGCCGAGAGCATGAAAAGTCTCCCAAGAATCAAAGGAACGACATCTTCGCCTGTGCGACAATGGACGACAACATCCAGCAGAGATCGATGGCAAATCCCGAAGGAATAGACCATGAACAAAGTGCCGAACATGCAGTGCAAAGGCATCCCAATAGGCCATCCACCAAGCCTAAGCCCCTAAACTGCCGGGAAGACCGAAATATCAAATGGTCGGGACCGCGGATCATGCCTCGTGCTTCCTCCGGGAAAGATGAAGAAGGTTGCACAACTTGTCAACAAAAGAAGCTCCTCCTGACAAAGGAATTGCTATCTCCTCCACCTCCGACCTCCAAGCAAGGCCCGAAATTCTTCCACGCCGGAACAATCTCGTTGAAGGAAAGGCAAAAGACATGCCTTCTAGTATCCCAAAACGAAGAAGAAGCCCTTAAGAGGTCATAATCCGGAACCAATTCTTCGAGAGACCACAAGCATCGTATCCTTGTACCGTTCTTCAAAGAAAGACCTTCTCTCATGCATAATTTCCTAGACCAATCCTTGAACTTGTTGAAAATGACATTTCTCGGGACTCTTGGGACAATTTTGAGGGAGCTTTTCTAAGGCTTTCCATGGTTTTTTCTCTCTTCCTCCCCGAAATGGTCGCTTGGCCGGAGGTTGAAGAAGATATTTGAATTTGAAATAAAGCAGCCAGTTTTAAAGCAAAATCAAAGGACAGTCGATGCCGCATGTCCCCATCCTCCGCGGATACGTTTGCTCTCCATCAAAAATCGCAATACTCCAAGTCGCTACACCAAAAAGGGAATATTCCGTCCCGGTTGCTCGAAACTTGTGCAAAAACCCTCCCCAAACCAAATTCATATACCAAACACCCTTGCAAAAAACCAAGGCTCATGCAACACCGCATTCATATTGCATTGCATTCATAAAATAAAATCCTAAATTATTACATTCCAAAAAAGGAAGTGTGCATAAAAAAAAAACACAAACAAACATAAATAAAACCCTAAATTATTACATCAAAAAAATGTGCATGATCGTACAAATCTAAATCTAAAAAAAAAAATAATAAAAATCAATCGGAGCTCCAGCGCCCGATGTCTCCCCGGCTCTCTTGCGACTCGGGCCCGCTTTCGTCAGAGCCCCGAAAGTCTCGGCTCGTAATCGTCCTCATCTCCAAAAAGAGGCTCGCCGGGACCAACCGGCACACTCGATAGGGTAAACCTGCATCCCCGAAGAAATCGAATCCGAAGGTGAAGGCGTCCGACTTCGAACATACGGAGACGACCCACCATGCCGCTAGACGTGTCCTCGCCCGTACGGATCCCCAAGAATGACGTGATCCGAAGGCAAAGGCATGCGCGGTGATCAATGAGAGGAGAAAGAGGGGTCTCGGAAGAAGTCTCCGAGGGAATAGGAGAAGCCTCCCGTCTGACAAAGCCGCCGTGGTCTCTCGCCCTAGCTCGAGGTGCCCCGCAAGCAACCATCCTCCGTATGAATCTCTTGCCCCGACACTTGCTTCGGCAGTGTCTCGACGACCACCTCCGAAAACTGCACAAAAGCAAAAGCGTCAAAAAAAAAAAGAGAAGTGATGCTAGAAACAAAAGAAAAGGTGAAGCCATACCTTCATACCCGGACGAGGCCGGAAAGCTCGTGGAAGCCGCTCGGGCTGAGGGATCTGCACCCTCAATCGGACCCCATCCTGGATGTAGGAAAAATCCGTCCGAGGGTACCGCTGATCCCAAGCCCTCCCTCTCCAAAACTCCGAGGCATCCTCACCTCCTCAAGACAAAGGTCGCATATGGCTCGATCGCCACGAAGTCCGAGAAGTGCCGACCGCTCGATAATCATCCCAGGTCACGGACCGATCGCCGGGTGCATCATATCGGCGGGAGGCTCCACCGGTGTCCTCAAAGGCGAGTTCACGCCATAGTGCCGGCGCCTGCCACCCTCTCTCCTGTGATAATAGGCGCCGTAAGTCGTGCCCTCAAAATCCTCCGCCGCACCTGCCCGTATTCCTCGCCCTTCACCGCGCTTACCTCAAAGCGATCCTGTGGGAAGAATATCATCCCCTCATCCGTCTCGGCCTCCGTCAAAGGAAGGCAATCCGCGTACCCGAGAGTCGTACGCCCCGGAGCTTATCTTTCCCGGCAGGCTGGGACCAAGATCGCATGGCCTGGATACGCCCGACGTACGCCTCAGCCGCTCCACACCGTGACGTGAAAAACTCCAACGCCCATACCGCGAAAGGTAAAAATCCAATCAATCCAAAGGCAAATAAAAGTGCGTGCTCAAAGGAAAGAGGGAAAGCAAAAAGAGAGCTTATACCTCCAGAGCAAACTCAAGCAAGATAGGAGCTCACAGCTCTTCCTGGCCGTATTTATCAAGAGCTAAGTACAAATAATGCTCCCCGGCCTCCCTCAGAAATATCTCCAACCGCCTCTATGTCCTCCAAGGACCTCAAGAAGGCAAAGATCGCCGTCCCTCAAAGATGCCCAAAGAGCGTGCTCGAAAAGGTAAACCAGTAGGAAGGACCTAGCACCGCTCGGCGTTAAACCTATCCTCCCTCCTCGTAACTCGCGATGGTCTCCACAATCTTACCGAAGACCACGGCATACTCCATCCCCATCCCGCTTTTGGGAATAGGGGAAAATCCAAGAAGAGCTCGCAGACAGCATCGCCGTAGCCATCTCTCCACTCAATGCTGCGTCCATTGAAGGACGTGAATCGTGATCGCAAAGATAGTCGAAGGCGTAGCCGCCTCGCCCGTAAGAAGCGGAATGTGCGTGGTCGCGCCCCACCAATGCCGCGCTAGAGCAAAACATCAAGCTCCTTGCTCTTAGGGAACTTGGACCACCCCTCAAGCACTCGACAAACTCCCAAAGCCCCGTCTCGACAACGATCTGCCTCTGACTCGAAAGCTCCTCGGCCCGCATTCTAAGCCGGTCCCACAAGTCAATCACGTACTCCACCGATCCTCGAGTCTTCATTTTGTTCGCTGTCTGGCCACAAAACGGTTTCCGCCCGTAAAAAAAAAAAAGAGAGAAAATGTCAAAAGATTGCATTTGCATTAAAAAAAAAAAAAAAAAAAAAAAAGAAGAAATTTCGACAAAGATAACAAAGATACAATGAGCATAGCCTCATTTTTCTCGCATGAAAGAAAACAATTTGCAAGTCCCAATGCATTCATCAAAAAAAAAAAAAAGGATGCATTCCTACTAAGTAAAAACTCCGTCCCATTTTCAACAAAAAATGCATACATACATATCATCCATCTTACATGCAACGGGAGGAAAAATCCGTCCCACTTTTCAAAAAAAAAAAAATCCTAAACATACATCTCATATTGGCAAAATGCCCATTCTTTTCCAAACAAAATGCATGCATCGCATCATCATTCACCAATATCAAAATTCAATTTCAAAAAAATCATCATCAAGAACATGCAATATTCAATTTCAAAAAAATCACAATTCTTCGAATTTTCACATGAAATTTTCGAATTAAAAAATGTGGCGAAAATGCCAATTCTTTTCCCAAGCAAAAATGCACATTTTTGGGACACTCACAAATTCATCATAACATTGCATATCATCAATATCAATATTCAATATTCAAAAAAAAATTCAAAAATCACCCAAAATTTCAAGCAAGAAATCGACAAGAGGATCGAGAGGATTCAAGTATACCGCTCGAGATGCGGATCCGAAGCCCAATGTTGCCAAGCACGGGTAATGCTCCTCCTCAACCGATTGCGAAAGATTGTAATGCCTCCTCATCCGGACGAGCTCCACCGCCTCTCCGCTACCGGGCCACGCCCTGGCCTTGAAAAGCGCCTTTCCCGTGTTCCATTGCTCGAAAATCAAGAAAATCTGGACGAATTTTGAAGCTTCTAGGGCCAAAAATGGTCGTTTTCCTCGCTTTTTCTCCCTCTCTCTCATAGCTTTTCAAACAATTGGACTGAGGAAGAAGAAGGGCGTTGGCCCCATTAATAACCCCCGACTTTCCATTCCTGCCCGCGCGGATGAGATTGTCGTGGTCAAAATGACCCTTTGCCCCTTAAAATTTCGGGACTGCAATTCCCCAACTTGACAGAGTTAACCAAAGTTAACCAAAGTCACCCCGACAAGAAAATCATCCCCTAGTCAAACGTAAGACCGAGTACCCGAGAAAGATAACGAAATCCCGTATCTTTCATCAAAATTACCCCTAAGAATCTAGCCAAACGTAAGACCGAGGTGACCCCGAGAAAGATAACGAGATCCCGTATCTTTCTATCAAAAATCTACTCCCCGATACCAAACGTAGCACCGTAGTGCTCCCGCAGAAAAGATAACGAGATCCCGTATCTTTCATCAAATCATCAGTCCCCGGCCCATAGTCAAACGTAGAGATCCAGTGCTGCCCCGAGAAAGATAACGAGATCCCGCAGATCTTTCATCAAAATTACCCCCTAGTAAATAAACGTAAGGCACCGAAAAGGCCCGAGAAAGATAACGAGATCCCCGTATCTTTCTATCAAAAATTACTCCCTATCAGCACAAACGTAAGTGACCGAGTGCCCCGAGAAAGATAATCGAGATCCCGTGATCTTTCATCAAAATTACCCCAAGTAGCTGTAAACGTAAGACCGAAGTGCCCCGAGAAAGCATAACGATCCCGTATCTTTTCACTCAAAATTACCCCCTAGCACAAACGTAAGACTCTAGTGCCTCGAGAAAGATAACGATATCCCGTGTGATCTTCATCACAAAAATCCTCCCCTAGCAGCAAAAACTGTAAGACCGAAATGCCCCGAGAAAGATAACGAGATCCCGTATCTTTCTATCAAAATTACCACCCTAGTAGCTCAAACGTAAGACCGAAAGTGCGCCCCGTAGAAAGATAACGAGATCCCGTGATCTTTCATCAAAATTACCCCTGCCAGCCAAACGTAAGACCGAGTGCCTTTGCGAGAAAGATAACGAGATCCCGTATCTTTCATCAAATCATCATTCCTGGCACAAACGTAAGACCGAGTGCCCCCGAGAAAGATAACGAGATCCCGTAATTTTCTATCAAAATTTTCCCTGGCACAAACGTAAGACCGTGCCCCGAGAAAGATGAAATCGATCCCAAAGTATCTTTCATCAAAATCATCCAACGGCAAATCAAACGTAAAACCAATAATTTCCTGCATTTCCAGTAATGGGCCCCATTTTCCCTGAAGAAAGGCTAACGAAATCCCCAAAGAAAGTTAACTTTCTTGAATCCCAAAAGCCAACTAATCTCGAGTAGTGCTCGAACCTACTAAAAGGGCCTCTGATTCCCATCCCACTCAGGGATACGTAGGTAGCCTATCATTAGGTCCACTTCCAGACCAAAAACGGCAAAACACTCCTCTCCTTTTCTACAGCTGCAGACTGAAAGTCCACCGAAAGGCCATTTGCAAATTAAGGTCCGAGGCGCCTAAAAAGCCATCATCACCGAAGGTCCGAGGCGCCTGCAGCCATCTTCAAGGTTCGAGGCACCTAAAACGCCATTCCCAAGGTTCGAGGCACCTAAAAACGCCATCTCTGCAAGGTTCCGAGAGGCACCTAAAACGCTGTATCTTCAAGTGTTCCTGAGGAGCACCTAAGACGCTGATCACTGTGAAAGCGATAAATCGCAATCATCCAGCCCCAAACAGAGAATCGAAAATGGTCATTCCTTTATCCTCAAATAGAGCTGGATACCCGTCTCGAATCGGGAAATGGTCATTCCTATCCCTCAAAGGCCAGAGCGTGATAGCCATCGACCTCAAAAATGGTCATCTCTTATCCCCAAGCAGAGCTTTCTCTCCAGCAGAACCGATTCCTACCGTAGAATCCGCTTTCATCAGTGCCCGAGGCACCTAAAGCGCCATCATCTCCAGTGGTCAAAGACCCGAACTACGACACCTGCTTGATTCCCATTCCGGGATACGTAGGTAGCCTATCGCTTGTGGTTCAAATCCACCCGATCACTCGATCATCCTCGTCAAATATGGAGCCTTACTTATCGACCACCCTTCGCTTCCTTCGAAAGCGCCGCCGTCGAGGCTACCTCGTGAGTGCTCCACTTGAGCCTCCGGGCCAAATACAAAAATAAGAAAAACACATTTTTGCTCCGAACCTCAACTGGCGAATATAGAATATAGAGAAAACAAGCGAGAAATTCACTCAATTGTCACCATTTTCTTCTCCAATCTTTCCCAAACTCATACTCATCCACTCACTCTCATATTAAAGCCCTAAACACTCCATACACTCAAGCCAAACACTCAAGAACACAAGGAAGATTGGTAAACCCTCCTCTTCTTAACCCTAAATCTCATCCATGCATGCATCTTCAAACTACAAAATGTAGTTCTTTCATCTTCTTGTTTCAGATCTAAGAAGATCACCATGGAAGACCATCTTCCATGGGATGATCTTCTACAAAAGATCAACATTATTTTCAAAGTTCTCTTACTTTCTTGCAAAGAAAACTCATTTTCAAAACCCTAAAACCATTTTCAAGCATAAAATCTCATTTTCAAAGGATAAAATCCCCTTCCTCAAGCAAATTGAAATGCTTAGTCCCCACTGTACTCTTAAGCGATGGTTTTGGTATAGTTGATTCACCACTAAAAATGTCTAGTGATCACTAACCAAAACCTAGGTGAAATGGGGACACAAGCATGGATGCAAAAACCCCTTTAAAATCATATTCTCCTCTTGAGTAGTTGCTGTCCAGTAGCAATCCTTTCTGCAGACCTCAATCCATGGTCTTAATTTTTGGGGATTGACACAGGATGAACTTGGAATTTGGTGTTGACTACAAAACACTTTTTGTAGCCAACATCCAGAGAATTCCATGACATATTTTTTACTTTATTTTTTAAAGTGGAGTAAGAACTCCCCCTCTTTTCAAATTTTCTTTCAGAGGCTAGTTCATCAGCTTCTTGGGAATCCAGATCTCAGCTTATCTGGAGGTTTCCAGAAGGTTTTGATTCTACTCAAATCTTTCTCCAAAATGGAAAACGTCCTTCAAGCACAAACTTCTTATTTAAGTGGTGTCTAGAACAACTTTCATTCTCTGAGTTTATCCAGATTTTCTTCATTGAAAAAGTTTTGAAGACCCTTGAATCCAGCTTTCTCAAAATCAAAGGTCCACTGCCTTTTCATTCTGGCAGAAATGGCTCTCAACTTCAAAAGGTCTTTTGAGTACCAAATCTCAATCCAAAAATCTTCCAAAAATCATGGGATCAGTTTAAAGTCTTTTAAAAGATATCCCCAATTCTTTACTTTTCTGAGTTTCAAACTTATTTTGGCCAAAACACACACACACACACACACACAAATGATTTTCAGCTTGGAAGACTCGGCTTTTACGAGGCGTCGTTTCTGGGCGCACACTAACGTCCTTTCCCGACGCGTAACATGACTCCTCCGAACCTAAATCTCTTGATCTCGGCGCTTCTTTTTTTCAAAGTTTTGGCCCCTCAAAATTAAAATGGCGTGGCGAATTCGTTCTTCGTTGATTTTCTTTTTAAACAAAAATGGGAAAATTTTCTGGATACACACATTCATCACAACTATAAGGTGAACAAACTCCTTCATCCAAAATTCTTCTAAAACTTTGTTTATATAGGTCTCCCCTTCCTGAGACAAACCCAATATGCCTCGAGATCTCGTCTCTTTGGATCTTAATGCCAATGTAAGTGCTCCAATTTGAGCTGTTAGGGGTACTTTCGTTAGAAAATTAACTAGAGTTTTAACATTTCTAACATTTCTAACAAACCCTAACCTTTCTAACAAAGCAAGGGTAAAGCTGGGCATTGCCATTTAAAGTTAAACCAAGAAAAGAATCTCAAAAAGCAAAAGAAATTGGAAAATCCGAATTAGGCAAGTTGAAAAACAAACCCGCCGGAAATTTTTTGAATAATATTCTTCCCGTTTAAAGCCTCGGAGCAAAGATTTTTAATGCACCAAACTGCTGTGGTAAGTGTCTCCACTTGAGCTTGTTAGAATTTTCGTTAGCAGGTAAATTAACGAAAGTTATAACAATTACTAACATTCCTAACAATCCTAACTTTCCTAACAAAGTGAGGGGTAAATGGGCATTGTTATTTAAGGTTAAACCCTTAAAAAGAATCTCAAAAAAGAAAAACAAAATGAAGAAAACCAAATATAGCAATGTCCGGAAACAAAAACTGGCCGGTCAATTTGAATTTTGAAAAAGATTATTCTTCTTGTCCAAAAGTCGAAGTGCCGCATTTAATGAACAAAGGCACGCCGGCCCGATCCTATCCGCGCTGACAAGTATGTAATTTTCGTAGGGCTATAAAATTGAGCCCTCCAACCACACACAAAATAAGGAGGAAAAACACAAATGGGCAACGGAACCTCTCGCGAATATATAGAGAGAAACATGTAGGAGAATTCTCAAGAATTGTCACCTTTTTCTCTCCAATCTTTCCCAACTCATACTCATACACTCACTCTCATATTCAAGCCCTAAACACTCATACACTCAAGCCAAACACTTCAGTTGAACACAAAGGAAGATTGGTAAACCCTCCCTCTTCCTAACCCTCTAAAACCTCATCCATGCATGCATCTTCAAACTACAAAATGTAGTGTTCTTTCCATCTTCTTTCTTCTAGATCTAAGAAGATCACCATGGAAGACCATTCTCCATGGATGATCTTCTACAAAAGATCAACATTATTTTCAAAAGCTTTTCTTTCTTACTTGCAAAAATGCAAACTTTCAAAACCCTAAAAACCATTTTGCAAGCAAACTCAAATCTTGATTTCAGAAGGGTAAAATCCTCCCTGGAAGCAAAATGAAATGCTTAGTCCTAATGTACCCCAAGGATGGTTTGGTATAGTTGATTCACCACTAAAATGTCTAGTGATCACTGCAACCAAAACCTAGGAAATAAAAAGGGGACAAGCATGGATGCAAAACCCCCTTTAAAATCATATTTCTTCTTTCTTGAGAAGTTGCTGTCCAGTAGCAATTTTCTCAGACCTCAGTCCATGGTCTTAATTTTTGGACACAGATGAACTTGAGGAATTTGTGTTGACTACAAAACACTTTTTGTAGCCAACATCCAGAGCTTTCCAGACATATTTTTACCTTATTTTTTGGGTGAGTAAAACTCCCTCTTTCTCAATTTTTCTTTCAGAGTGCTAGTTCATCAGCTTCTGGGAATCCAGATCTCATATCTGAGGTTTCCATGAAGGTTTTGACCTCCTCAAATCTTCTCCAAAATGGAAATTTCTTTCTCAACACAAAGTTTATTCAAGGAGTCTAGAGAAACTTCTCCCTCATTCTCTGAGTTCATCCAGATTATGAAGTTTTAGGACCCTTGAATCCATTTTCAAAATCAGGTGTCTGCTGCCATTTTCTTCTGGGCAGAAGTGACTTCTCAACTTCAAAGGGTTTTTTGAGTACCAAATCTCAAACCAAAAATTCTCCAAAAAATCATGGGATCAGTTTAAAGTCTTAAAAAGACATCCCAATTTACTTACTTTTTCCAGTTTCGAACTTTATTTTGGCCACAAACACACACACACACACACACACAAATGATTTTCAGCTTTGGAAGACTACGTTGCTGAGGCGCGTTCGGGTGCACACTAACGTCCTTCCCGACGCCGTAATACATGACCTCCGAACCTAAATCTCTGATCTCGGGCTTTTTTCAAAGTTTTGGCCCTTCAAAATTAAATGGCGTGGCGAATTCGTTTTTTTTTTTCCGCGGTTTTATTTGGTTTTCTTTTCAAAGAAACGCAAAAATCGAATTTTTCCCGCGAAAAAGGCAACACATCGTTACAACTCTGTGCACGCTATAAGGACCTCCGCTGCGCGGATATGATTGATGTCTCACAGGGGGTTATAAATTGAACCTCTCCTCTCCTCGCTTAAAAAAACAACACAATTTGATCACAAAGCCAATCTAAACTCAAGGAATATAGGGAGAAAATGCAAAGTGGGAATTCCCTTGACCATTGCCACCTTTTCTCTTCTTAATCTTTCCCTGCAAATCTCACTCACTCACAAAACACTTCAAATCACTCTCATACATACTCTTATACATACAATAACTCAAGCTCAAATCAAATTCTTTAGGAGGAGTGAATAGAGAGAAAAACATAGAGGCCTTCATTGTTATCTACTTGTTTTCTCTTTAACCAACTCAAATCATCAACCCTAAACACTTTCAAATCCTAAACACATTCAAGCCTTTGAATCCATTCAAACACAAGACACAAGGAAGATAGGTATAACCTCCCTCTCCCTACACTAAGTCTCTCATTCATGCATGCATCTTTAAACTACAAAATGTAGTTATTTTATCTTCTTGTCTTAGATCCAAGAAGATCACCATGGAAGTTCATCTCCATGGATGATCTTCTACAAGGATCAACATTTTCTTCAATGTGTTCTTATTTACTTGCAAAATGCATTTTCAAAAACCCTAAATACCATTTTCAAGCACCAAATCCCATTTTCAAAGGATAAAAATTCTTCCCAAGCAAATGAAGTGCTTAGTCCTAATGTGTGGCCTCAAGCTGATGGTTTGGTATAGTTGATTCACTCAACTAAAATGTCTAGGTGATCACTAACCAAAATCCTAGTGGAAATGGGGACAAGCATGCTGATGCAAAACCCCTTTAAAATCACATATTTTCTCTCTTGAGAAGTTGCTGTCCAGTAGCAATTTTCTCAGACCTCAGTCCATGGTCTAATTTTTGGACATAGATAAACTTGAATTTGGTGTCTGACTACAAAATACTTTTGTAGCCAACATCCAGATCTTTCCATACATATTTTTACTTTATTTTTTGCGTGAGTAAAACCCACCTTTCAATTTTTCTCTTAGAGGCCAGTTCATTAGCTTCTGAAATCCAGATTTCACATCTGGAGATTTCCAGAAGGTTTTGACCCCTCAAATTACTTCCAAAATGGAAAGTTCCTTTGCAGAAACCCTATTTAGGGTGTTTTAAGCAACTTTCATTCTCGGAATTTCCCCAGATTATGAGGTTTTGAAGCCTTTAAGTCCATTTCAAAGTCAAGGGTCAACTGCCTGTTTCATTCTGGCAGAATTGCTTTTCAACTCCCAAAATCTTTTGAGTGCCAAGACTCAACCCAAAATCATACCAAAATCTTGGGATTGTTCAAAGTCTTATAAAGAGTTCCCCATTTTTGTTTTTCTCAATTTCAACTCATTTTGGTCAAAACACACACACACACACACACACACACAAAAGGATTTCAAATGTTTGGAAGACTCGTTTACGAGGCGCCCCGGGTGCACACTAACGTCCTTCCCGACGCGTAACATGACCTCCGAACCTAAATCTCTGATCTCGGGCTTTTTCAAAGTTTTGGCCCTTAAAACAAAAATGGCGTGGCGACTCCGCTTTGATTTCAAAAAAAATCGGGCATCATCACAAAGGGCGACTACTGGGATTTAAGCTTTTTCTAAAAAATGATACTTGGTATATTGGTGGAAACCATTAAACTTCCCGTTATCGCCTCCTAACACGAGTCCTGGATAAATTGTGGTTTAACAATCCCACGTACCGGTATCACCGTTTTCAAAAAAAAAAAGCTTTTGAGGGTCAAGCTTCCGTCCCATTGAAAATCATTTTTGTGTGTGTGTTGATTTTTGCACGCTTTCTGTGTTGTTTTGGCCGCCTCGGAGAAAGTCAAAATTTTGACCGTCTAATAATGTCCCTAACTATCGGAATTTTCGTGCTTATGTGCTTATGTGTTCATTAAATTTCAAAAAAAAAAAAAAGGATTTTCAAAAAAGAAAATTTTCAAAAAAATAAATCATGCATCATATTTTTAAGACACATAAAAATTTCTATTTTACTCGTAAAAAGAATATAGACTGCTTGCACACTACGCGCACGTGACCGTACACTGCACACTACGCCCCTAACCCGGGAAATCCTTGTCGCGGTCCGTTTGGTCTTATTACGCTCTCGGATGAGCACAGACTACCCAAACATCCTATGGAGCCTCGTGTCGACTATGCACTTGTCCGTGACACACTTTGTCCGAGACCCGGCTGGTTTTTAGTCCGGTCTCGTGTCATGCCCCGTCTCGTGTATAGACCTTTCCTTTCAAGCCTTTGTCTGCATACCGACTCAATATCTTTCGGGACCCTAATCGCCGAAGCTGTTTCTGCTTTTCCGCCGCAGACTTTGACCAAGATATTGACCTGGCGCCTTGACTTCGGCTCGACCGGCACAAATTATACATCGACTCCCAAAAGATGACACCGAGTCATCAAGGATTAATGATTATCTCCATGCCTAATTACGGCTTAACCGACGACAAGTCAAGATCAATTGTGGACGCTATCGCCCAAATCATGCCGACTTTTCGTCGAGCCCCTGATATGATCTTGACTTTTGACGCCGCCTTGTCCGTAATTTACATCGAATGCCTCAAGACTCGATTACCCGCCGACTTTTAGGATCATTTTTCTGGCCTGTGGGACCCGCTTGCCCTATAGACCTTCGCCCGGGCCGCCCACCCCGGGAGGTCGAAATACAGTTGGAATACGAGGGGCTTATAGACGTAGTGACGGGGCCCACTGATCCAGAATCGAGTAGTTCGTGAAAAGAAGAGCAATCTTTTCCAACCGATTAGGTTAATAAAACATGTTTTAAGTAAACAAGAACAAATAACTGCATGTCATGCATGAGCCCTAAGCCCAAACACCAACCTGCTTCGCTTCCCGAGTCCGAACCACACCTCAGGCTTCCACAAAGAGCAAAGTTTGGATCGAGACCCCCGGTCATCGTTTGTTCAACTCGCCATTCCGAAGTCGATACTTCATCGGCTTCCTCCTTCGCTTCACCAAAGTTTCGTAATGACCAACTCAGAGGAGAACTGGTGGGGGACGTACAACTCCACACCCCGAAAATCCGCAAATGCCGAAGGAACTGTATGTTGGAACAGATAAGACAAAATCAAGAGGCTCGCATCGCCGCTTATTGAAAGTATCGTAACCCAGTAAGCTAGCAATTGTTCACCACCCTAATGGAACCTTTACGCTGATGCGAAGATTGGAGCTAATTACCCTCCCGGCATGCCAACTCACCATCAAATGCCCCGTCCCCTCGTGGAACTACTAATGGGCCAAGCATCCTGCCTATCACTCGCCTCGCCTCTCGGCCTCATCGTATCGATCTTGGTCAACTTCCCCGCACCTCCCGCCACCTTGGGTTTCAATCGCCTTTGAATGGGTCAGCCGCATACCCAAAACCTCGCCTTCCGTCCCGGCCATCAACTGAAATTGGTCAGCTTCAAGACATCTCACTTTATCGTCGATACTCCTCGACAAATCCGATCTAGGGTCAACCCGCCCTGCAGGCTCTCGTGTCTCACTCACTGTGATTGAGCCGCTTGGCTTTCGCCCGCAGCCTTGGAAGGGGCCGGGCTACTACTTCACAACATCGGGCCTCGTTCGGGCCATCGCCTTGAAGGGGCCGCATTACTACTTCACCGCATCGGGCCTCCGGCTCTGTCACCATCTCGGAATGGGACAGCTGCTTCTCGTGCTCCATGGTTCGAGGAGGCCGCCTTGCTTCCTCCAATTCTCAAAGCACACCGGCCCCTATGATACCGCAAGATCACGCGGGCCACTGTGCTTTTATCACCACTTCATCGCTCTACTTCCCGCCCCTCCGGTTGGGAAGTCCGACAAGGTCAAATGCTCCTCATCAAATTCTCCACCCTACCGCTACGCAAGCCAAGCTCCCGCTCATCAAGTACAAAGATACACATTTCCTCAGCTTATGTTCCTCAGCGGTCAAGACACATTCAATCCTATACGATGCCTCAAACCTCATGTTTTCAGCAGCCTTTCCGGATCCGTACTCACCGCTCCCGGTATCCACCCATTACGAGCCATATATCTTCATCTTCTAAGAACCGCCAGCCTTGCGAGGAAGATTACTGGTCACGCTTTAATGCTCGGACTGTCATTCCTCCCACCCGCAGTACTTCCTACCAGGGTTTCGTTTGCTAATGCCAATCTTGGCATGCAATCCTAATGTTCCTATTGACTCGTCCAATGGATTATTGGTAGAACCAATTAAGAAGGTACAAGAAAAGCCTAGCAACGAGAGTATCGACGCATCGCCGACTCGGGCCATCTCACCATATCAATCTTGTGTATTCCGACACGAATGAAGTTTACAAAAGGTCGAATCTCGACGATTACATCTGATGATTACATCAGAAAGGGCTCGTGCACGGGAAAAGACTACGAGTCCTAACATGTCCTCGCCGCTTATAAACTCTTACCCTTCCAACAATTTTACGGCTCCGACATCCGGTAAAGGAAAGGTTAAGGCATTGTGTACAATACTGATCGGCCCCCAAAAGCAAATCCATGCTTTTCAAGAAATGGTGGTCCTTTAAGGCAAAATTCGTGAGAATCGTTTTGAATGATCTTGGGATGCTCATGGGCGCTTTAATTTTCAAGGGCTTAGTAAGGTGTAGGCCTTTCTGGGAGCCTCTCTCAAGGACTAGCTTCATCCAAGGAGCTCAAATGCACCTCCTCGACAATGAGTAAGCACCGCGCCTTCCATGATCATTACTGGCCCCAACATCGACCGATAACCCTGCATAGTCTTGAAGAGAGCTGTTCAAAGGTTAATCGAAACGGGCAAGCTTCTCGAGCGCCTCTAATGGACCAAAACCGCAAACCCCGTTCACAATGGTGACCAAGCTAATGACTC
Source organism: Adenophora triphylla var. japonica (assembly GCA_022495995.1). NCBI lineage: Eukaryota > Viridiplantae > Streptophyta > Magnoliopsida > Asterales > Campanulaceae > Adenophora > Adenophora triphylla. The sequence goes on from JAFEMH010003143.1 coordinate 283,931, forward strand.
AAATCTCGAATCCCGAGGGATTCGGGTGTTCCCTTACAAAGTTTTAAATAGCTTGCTAGAGCAGTGGTCTCCTCGAACCCATGAGAGAAACATAATGCCACCTCTAAGCGATCCCAAAATCCCTTTTGATACCACTAAGCATCAAGTGCTTTCCATCTAAGCATCACTTGCCATAACGAGACCGACAACTCCGTACAGCCTTGGAGAAAGGCGATTGTATCTGTGGATTAATTACAGAAGGGCGGGCAACTCGAGCGCCTGATCTCAACCCCCGCCAATGATCATGCTTCCCAAACAACGCGAATGTAAAACATGATTGAATTTTATGATCTCAAAACTCATGGAATCTCAATGTACTCTGAGCAAGCTGTGTATGATTTAGTCGCAACAAATGTTGAGAATGGATGGTTTCGATCAGCGAACAAGCTACGTGTTGGCCATGGCAAGCCGGGATTTGGTGGAAATGCTCTTGAACTCTCGCCCTCCGATAAGTTCACGATCGACGCCAAGGTTAAATGGGATGATAATGATCTCGATAGGCGTACTTTGGCGTAAAAGTGCAAGGATACAAGGCGAAATCCGATGATTAGGAAGCGAAAGAGTTAGTCCCGGCTTTGGAAAACGCCCATATAAGATTCACATATGAAGAACAGCCGACTCCCGCTCATCACCATGCTCTCCCGCCGCCATGGAGTTCAAGTAATACTGAGGCGAATGGTTCCTCGGTCACGTGGTCTGTAAGATGAGACTTCGTAAACAAGTTGATTTCTGTACTGGGCCTTCATCCTATAACTCTCCATCCCACGGCATTGCTAACACCTCCCTCCATCCACATATGATCCCTTGCCAAGGACACTCTTTCCTCTTCAGCCCTTTCCAAAGACCTCAAGCCATTAGGGCTCCATCGCCCTCTCAGCCTCCTCGTAACGAGTTGGGCTCCATCACACCTCGCTCCCTCAATCTTCAAGCAATACCCGCCCAGCTTATGCTCCAGCACACATAATCGCTTGAGCCATGTGGCGCAGATGTTCTCAAGTTTTTTCTCTACACCCACCTCGAATGCGTATCATGAGTTGGCTAAAAGAAAATCCTGATGCCACAAGCCTTTTCCGCTGTTGTCGCATCTACCGACTCCTAGTGAATTCACCTGGGCGTCGCTTCACTACCTCGGGCCTCGTGCAATTCCCTCTCGCCGATAAGAGTCTTTGTCATGCGAGTTCCAAGAATCCCGAATGTTCCCCGCTGGATCCCCATGCGGGCAATATTGATAGAGCAAGGGTGGAAACAAATGCAGGAGAAGCTTGATCTTATGATAAGTACTAGCACCTCCTTTCGACTCCAAGATGTCGAACTGTGCAAAGAAATGATTCTTGTCGCGCAAGAAATTCAAGTGCCCGGGGCGAGAGAATCTGACAGGACAACCTCGCCCTGCAGCAGCACACTCTGTTTAATGCTGGGCTTCTAAGCTTCAGAAAGGCTCCGAAGACACAACCCGCCTAGTATCACACCTTTCACTCTGGAACAATCCAACAAGATCGCTGAATCCTCCCAAACAGAGCCTTCAATACCCCTCAAGGTCCTCTCAGTTCACTTCCTTCCATCAATATGCTCTACTGGGACAAAGCCTTCGTCCCCGTGACTTTTCCTTTGACCCGCTTCTTTTGACAACTTCAGGCTCGCCCCACTGCTCCATGGCCTCTCAAACTCCTCCACTCCCACTCCGCATTGCTGTGGCACGTAATCGATCACACGCCTCGGCCTCAGTGAATGGAATCAAGTACTACCGTAAAGATGGGAAAGCTGCTGCCTGCATGGTACCCAACAACAAAGAGTAGCTGTAGACTAGGGGCTACCCATCCTTTAATATTAAAACAAATTTCTTTTAGCTCAACCTTCGTAGGTTCTGTAGTACTTTCTTCGTTCAATCAAGTCCTCCTTGGACATTGTAGTTAATCTTAAGTTTTCTATAAAAGAGTCTTTTCTTTTCTCGCTAGGACTTGAGACATTATTTGCACACCTACATTACATTTAATGAAATGGTTTTATTTTTTAAATGATCACTCGCATCGCTTCAACAAATAATCTTTCTGAAATGATTAAGATTTTAATTAATTGGTGCAAAAGAGAAAGTCAACTAATGCCCTCCCTATACACTTTCCTCACCTCACAAAGGCCTCCATCAAGCTTGCATACACTTTCCAAAACATATCCCCATCATCACCTTGATCAAGTCAACGAAGGCGGCAACATCAAGGGAGCAACAAAAGGTCACTCAAAGACGGGAGATCGACCCCATACATCGAAAAATGTGGGCTTGCCTCCGCCCCCATGCATCAAGAAAGTTCAAGTAGAAGCTTGCCTTCGTCCTCAGGTGCTCAAAAAAAAACAAAAGCTTCAAAAAAACAACAAAAGCTTCAAAAAAAAAAACAAAAGCTTCAAAAAAAAAACAAAAGCTTCAAAAAAAAAACAAAAGCTTCAAAAAAAAAAGCAAAAGCTTCAAAAGCTTCAAAAAAAAAAAAAAGCTTCAAAAAAAAAAAACAAAAGCTTCAAAAAAAAAATGAGGCCAAGGACCTAGCACCGCCG